>JAVXUL010154817.1:0-13807 GCA_035590515.1 Trichilia minutiflora | reverse complement strand
TTGGTAATTTCTTTGTTTAAAATCAATCCAACACTTGTTCTATCTTTGCTATTGGGCTTCTTCTATTGGATATTGGCCTGAACATAACCCAATTGGACTCTTGGCAAAAACACTCCCTGTGGATACGACACTTGGACTCACCAGACTATACTACAACAAGACTACCTATAATTGGGTACAAAATCTAATTGAGATCATTAATCCACACTAATACCTTTATAATACAATCATCGTGTTACGCGTTCTAACATCATCTTATGATATTCATCGGAGGTATTTAATGTTCCTACTATGTGGTATTGATGCCCAGTCAATGTTACTTATGTAAAGAACAATTCGATAATCAAATTATCTGAACAATTCACATGTATACTCTACCATTAATATGATCAGAAGAGGAAGCAGTTTATACATATAAATAATAAACACTTTATTAATAAATTAAATAAATATAATATATATTATAAATAGTAACTCAATATATAGTATTTAAAATTGATAACATGAATAGTTTTAGGACATACTATTCTAATAGCTTATAACTTGGAGCTTATGATATAAAAATTATAAAGAGTCAAACCATGGTGTATTTAGCTATATAATACATTCTTCCCTTTTGTTTTTAACTATTTTATTGCAATTTTTAACTTTTGATTGTGATTATAAATTTTTTTTATAATTTTTAATTTATAAAATTATAATAACAGGATGGAGTATTACATTTTAAAAAAAAAATTAAGTTCCAATGCCCTAACCCGGCCTTGATATCATACAGGGAAAATAGAAAGACAAGAATGAGCATCTATACAAATTTGTCCGGAGTTCATTTTTTGTTCTTTTTCTAGTATGCTTGGCATCTTAATATAATTTAACTTTAGAGTCATTATATATATATATAATGTAAGAGTATAACTCCCTTAGGCGTAGCCTGGTGGTGGGGGGTTGATCTTGAGACCTTTAAGGTCCCAGGTTCGATTCCCACCTCAGAATTTTCTCTATTGAAGCGCTAAGGGGTTGTCAGATGATCCGTAAGATTGTGTCAATTTTATGCTCGGTTGGACGCCTTGGTAATGATAGGTGTAGGAGTTTTTCCTGTATAAAAAAAAAAGTAATGTAAAAATATTATATTAGAGGTGATTTGAGGACAGTTAGACCATATTTCTGTCAATTACACCGTACGGGCCCTACACATTTAATAAACAATCATCCTATAATTTTTGGGAACTATCACCCTAGCTTGTAAAATCATCATCTCTTCCCCCCCAAAAGAACTACGTGTGGTTTGATCCCCTACCAAAAAAAGAGAGAAAAAATGAAGAAGAAGAAGAAGAAGAAATAGAAGAGAGAGAAAACCAGGGAAAGGAAGAAGGAGAAAAGAGAGAAGAAGGGGGGTACGCAGGTAGCTTGGGAGCCACCCAAGTCCAGTCACAAATACCAAACACCACTCCTCCACCATGAGTTGCTCCTTGTTTGGTGTAAGAAACTCGTCGGAGATTTTCGTTATTTGGTGTACAAAATCATAGGACATTTTTTTTGCATCAACAGCTAGCGTCATCTGTGACAAACGCTTACAAAAAGCCATTTCCCAACCAAATCGAATAAAGCTTTGTGGTCCACAGTTTTGATTTTGGTTCATGAACTATAACCCACAAAGGTATGGACTTGCAGATTTTCTTGTATTCTATCAAGTTTCCGACAAAATACATAAACATGTTCGTGAAATTTGGTCGGAATGATTGTGGAATCTGATTTTATGATATGGCCAATGGAGATGGAGTTTTATGGGATGTATCTTCCTAACCCTGAGGACTCTCCTCCTCATCTATCCCCTGAGGGCTCTACCCCTCATCCAAAGTAACCCCTCATCCCCAGAGGGCTCTCCTCCTTATCCATCCCCCGAGGGGAGTGACCCTTCATCCCCAGAGAGCTCTCCTCCTCATCCATCCCCTCAGGGTTCTCCTCCTCATCTATCCCCTGAGAGCCTTCTTCTCATCCCCTGAGAGCCCTTTCATCCCCTGAAAACCCTCTCATCCCTTGAGAGCCCTCGTATCCCTGAGAGCTACCCTTTCATCCCTTAAAAGCCTTCCTCTCATCCCTTAAGAGCCTTCTCATCCCTGAGAGCCTTCATCTCATCCCCTGAGAGCCCTCTCATTCCTTGAGAGCATTCCTCTCATCCTTGAGAGCCCTATCATCCCTTGAGAGTCCTCTCATCCCCTGAAAGTCTTCCTATCATCCCTTGAGAGCCTTCTCATCCCCTGAGAGCCCTCTCATCCTTCAGAGCCTTCCTCTCATCCTTTGAGAGCCCTCTCATCCCCTGAGAGCCTTTCTCTCATCCCTTGAGAGCCTTTCTCTCATCCCCTGAGAGCCCTCTCATCCCTTGAGAGTCCTTTCATCCCCTGAGAGCCCTCTCATCTCTAAGAGCCTTTCTCTCATTCCCTGAGGCCTTCTTATCCTTTGAGAGTCCTCTCATCCCTCAGAACCGTCCTATCATTCCCTGAGAGTCGTTTCATCCCTGAGAGCCTTCTCATCCCTTGAGAGCCTTCCTCTCATCCCTAAGAGCCCAATCACCCTTAAGGGTTATCTCAACCCTGAAGACTGTCTCCCAATCACCCTTGAGGACTGTCTCCCCCTGAACTGAAGTGATCTCTCTAACCCCGAGAGTTGAGCTTTTTCCTAGTGTCATGGTTAGTTTTAAGCACTAAAAACCCATGACACCAGTTGAGCTTTTTCTTAGAGTTTTGGTTGGCTTTAAGACCTAAAATTCTCTGATCCTAGTCCAGCTTCCTCTTGGTTACGACACCAGTTGAGCCTCCTCCTAGGCATTACCCCAGTTGAGTCTTCATCCTGGTCATGACCCCAGTCGAGTCTTCATCCTGGGGATCATCCCAGTCGAGTCTTCCTCCTAGTCATGACTCCAATTGAGTCTTCCTCCTGGGATCATCTTAGTTGAGCCTTTCTCTTAGTGCTCCGATTAACTGCTTAGCCCTAAAATCCCTAGGCACTAGTCAAGCTTCCTCCTAGTGACTCGATTTTTCTGGGTACTAGTTGAGCCTTTCTCCTAGTACCTCGGTTGATTGCTTAGCCCTAAAATTTTTGGGTACTAGTCGAGCTTACTCCTAGTGACTTGATTTTCTTGAGCACTAGTTGAGCCTTCCTCCTAGTGTCCAGTTCTCCTGAACACTAGCCGAGCCTTCCTCCTAGTGCTCCAGTTAGCTGTTTAGCCCTAAAATTTTTGGACACTAGTCGAGCCTTCTCCTAGTATCACGGTTGGTTTTATAGCCCTAAAATCCGCTGACATTAGTCTAGCTTTTTTCTAGTATCCCAGTTCTCCTGAGCACTAGTCGAGCCTTTCTTCTAGTGCTCCGGTTGGCTACTTAACCCTAAAATCCCCGGGCACTAGTCCGGCTTTCTCTTAGTGACTCAGTTTTTCTGGACACTAGTCGAGCCTTTCATCTAGTGCCCCGGTTGGCTGCTTAGCCCTAAAATCTCCGGATACTAGTCAAGCTTCCTCCTAGTGACTTGGTTTTTTGGGGCACTAGTCGAGCCTTTCTCCTAGTGCCCTGATTCTCCCGAGTACTGGTTGAGCCTTTCTCTTAGTACCATAATTGACTGCTTAGCCATAAAATCTCCGGACACTAGTCAAGCTTCCTCCTAGTGTCCTGATTTTCCCGAATACTAGTCGAGCCTTTCTCCTAGTGTTTCGATTGACAGCTTAGCCATGAAATCTTCGGGTACTAGTCGAGTCTCCTCCTAGTTTCACAGTTGACTTTATAGTTCTAAAATCTCCTAACACTAGTCTAGCTTCCTCCTAGTGCCCCAGTTGGCTGCTTAACCCTAAAATTTCAGGGCACTAGTCAAACCTCCTCTTAGTGTCACGGTTGACTTTATAACCCTAAAATCCCCTGACATTAGTCAAGGTTTATCCTAGTGTATCAACTTTCCCGAGCACTAGTTAAGCCATAGCCCTGACCAATGTTAAGCATTTGAAAGCCTTAACCTGCATCAAGCATCGATGATTTCAAACTCTTTTAGCTCGATGTCGAGCTTACGGACTCGATGATTCGGAGCTCCCTCGCTCCATATTATCGAGCTTACTTGCTCTATACCGAGTTTATGCGCTCGATAATTTCAAACTCTTTTAACTCGATGTTGATCTTACGCGCTCGATGGTGCGGGCTCACCCATTCGATGATATCAAGATCCTATACGGAGCTTCGGTCCCTGTAAGAGGCCTACTGAAAAAATCATCATCTCTTCTCTCCAAAAAAAACTGCGTGTGGCTTGATCCTCTTACTGAAAAAAGAGAGAAAAAATGAAGAAGAGAAAGAAAATTAGGGAAAGGATGAAGAAGAAGAATGAGAAAAGAGAGAAGAAGGGGTACATAGACAGCTTAGGAGCCACCTAAATCTAATCACAAATACCAATATCGCTCTTCCATTATGAACTGCTCCTTATTTGGTGTAAGAAATTCATCTAAAATTTTCGTTATTTAGTGTACGAAAATCATCGAACATTTTTTTACATCAACATATTAATATAAATTTTAATATATAAAATTTATGAAAATACTAAGTTAAAAGTCAGAAACGTTTATTTAAATGTTATAAATATATAGTTTAGAAAAATCAACGTTCCCAATTGTTGAACGAGATATGGTTAGAAAATTAATGATCGATACTCCACCTCACAAACCTCAACTTTCCTCTCCAAGTAGGAGTAGTTTTCTTTCAAAATCAGAAGTTCGATATCCCCTTATAATGATTGTTCATTTTTCAAAAGTAGGGGAGAGAAGAAGGTTGGTTATTAGTTACGTAATTTACATTTACGTAATTAGGCGATATGGTTCCAAGTAGGAGTAGTTTCTCTTATCTTTTATTGTAAGAATTTAAATCGACTGAGTTCAGTTATCTTTTTTAATACAAATAATATATATATATATATATATATTTATTTTTATTAATAGGTAATTTTATGCGCTCATAAAAAAATAAAAATATATATATTCTGTGTAAGAAAATAGATGACGTAGTGAAGTCTGAGCGGTGGAAGTAAATTGTGGGTCCGTCAGTCTGACAAATACATTTCCAACAGGAAAACCAAACCCTAAGGATTCTCTCTTCTTCTCTGAGGACAGGCAGGGAAAACTAAGCAAACTCTATTGAGCAGTCTACGATAACAGGTTTACTATCTTTAACTTGCTAACCTCGCTGAGGAAATATCTGATTTTCTTATTGCTTTCTTGCTCTCGACTATCAAATGGACTCGTATGCTTCTCTATCAAATGATGAATCAGTTCTATTTCGTACCTTCTTTAGCAGATTGTTTTCGGATTCACACATAGTGCGGATTGAATGTTTTAGCTTAGATTAACGTACATATGTGATTGCTTACTGCATCTGTAAAGTTAAATCGATCTCTAATGCAATTTTCATCGATTAGTTGTTGTTTAACGTGAAGTAGTCCAAACATATTTAGATTTTGCTATTGTAACTTGCCTCGTATGTTTATCTTCCTTTATATGACTTGTTTTCATCCCAAGGGATAAATTGAATCTGCCTTCACGCAAATCAGTACATTTTATATTAAAAGATGGTGGAATTATGGTAGACTCTTCATTGTTTTATGATCTAATTGCTTATGTGCACCTTTAACTCGGTAGTCACAGCTTCAAATCTGCTGGAAAATGAAGTTGATTTACGTAAGAGCTCATTTGAATGTTTGGTCTTGTGTTGAGGGGTTTTGATTGTATAAAATTTTGTTGGTTTTATGCTTACCCTTTGCTTGACTAGGTATTGAGATGTATTTCTCTTGTTGAGATGTGTTCTTTAAACTTGGTAAGATATATTCTTGTTCTTAAGCTCATTTGAAATGTTGATCTATAAGGGAGTAGAGCTGAATTTTATGCTCTTAGGCTAAGGTAATTTTTGAAGAAAAATGAAACTCTTTAAGGATCTTATCCACTTGCACACTTGAAAATATATTGGCTTAGATTGAGTGTTGGATTGTAAATGGTGTAAAGATAGTGTCAATACTATAAATTGGGGGTGGTCGGGTGGGGGGTTAGGGGCAATGATACTTACAAATAGGTCATTTGCAATGTTTTTTGCTTATTTATTTTATTATGTTTCTTTGGTCTTTGTTTAATACTAATAGTTAAAAAGTTTTAAATATGGTGCCTGCCCATTTTCAGATTATATCACTGTTTTTGCAGTGTCTATCGGCAACTAGAGATGGCAGATGGTCAGGATACAGATAAGAACATTGAGATATGGAAAATCAAAAAATTGATCAAGGCACTGGAATCTGCTAGAGGCAACGGTACCAGTATGATATCTCTTATCATGCCTCCACGTGATCAAATTTCTCGGGTCACAAAGATGTTGGGTGATGAATTTGGAACTGCTTCCAACATTAAGAGTCGGGTAAACCGCCAGTCTGTTTTGGCTGCTATTACTTCTGCTCAACAGAGGCTGAAGCTATATAACAAGGTTCCCCCCAATGGGCTGGTCCTTTATACTGGAACAGTTGTAACTGAGGATGGCAAGGAAAAGAAAGTGACGATTGATTTTGAACCTTTCAAGCCTATAAATGCATCATTGTACCTCTGTGATAACAAGTTTCACACAGAAGCTTTGAATGAACTCTTAGAATCTGATGATAAGTTTGGGTTTATTGTCATGGATGGCAATGGCACCCTATTTGGCACATTAAGTGGAAACACAAGAGAGGTGCTTCATAAATTTACTGTTGATCTACCAAAGAAACATGGAAGAGGAGGGCAGTCAGCTCTCCGTTTTGCTCGTCTTCGTATGGAGAAACGACACAACTATGTGAGGAAGACTGCAGAGCTTGCCACACAGTTCTTCATCAATCCAGCTACCAGTCAGCCCAATGTTTCTGGGTTAATTCTCGCTGGTTCTGCTGATTTCAAGACTGAGCTCAGCCAATCAGATATGTTTGATCCTCGTTTACAAGCTAAGATATTGAATGTTGTTGATGTTTCTTATGGTGGGGAAAATGGTTTTAACCAAGCTATTGAGTTGTCAGCAGAAATCCTGTCAAATGTGAAGTTTATACAGGAAAAACGTTTGATTGGAAAATACTTTGAGGAGATCAGCCAGGACACTGGAAAGTATGTCTTTGGTGTTGATGACACATTGAAGGCTCTGGAAATGGGTGCTGTAGAAACCCTAATTGTGTGGGAAAATCTGGATATCAATCGATATGTTCTGAAAAACTGTGTTACAGGTGAAATTACTGTAAAGCACTTGAACAAAGAGCAAGAAGCTGATCAGAGCAACTTCCGTGATGCAGCCATGTCTGCAGAGTTGGAAGTTCAGGAAAAGATGTCTTTACTCGAGTGGTTTGCTAATGAGTACAGAAAGTTTGGTTGCACTCTTGAATTTGTCACCAACAAATCCCAGGAGGGATCACAGTTTTGCAGAGGGTTTGGTGGAATTGGAGGTATTCTTCGTTACCAGCTTGATATCAGATCATTTGATGAGCTATCTGATGATGGAGGAGTTTACGAGGATTCTGATTAAAACCAAAACCTTAATGCTGATGCATGATGACCTATGAAATTTGTACCAAGTGTTTTGAGTTGATACTCCTGCTATATGAGATTCCAAACGAATAATCTTGGGTATTACTGCTGCTTACTATTTTTGATATTTCAGTTGCACAATTGTTGAACGCATCATCATTTTAAATCAGCGTGGTTTCTTGTTCGTTCATTTATTATTATTATTATTATTATTATTATTTCAGTTTAATAAGGCAGACAGATTTAGTTGGCGAAGCTGAGATATAGGTGATGATTATAATCTTTTTCTTTGGCAATGGCAATTTTGGGTGTTAATGGAATTGGGAACTCATTTCATTGTTTCGAAATAACATTTTTTTTTTTTTTTGATAACTCAGAGTATCTGGATTTTGTTTCGATCGACGGATTTCGTTCGATTAATCTTTGAAGGGATACTAATAGAGTATATTACTGTTCAGGTATTCCACTTGAATTACGAGTTGTTGGTTAGAATCGAATTCAAAATATACATTCAAATTACACATTCTAAATTTAATCCATCGTCATTAAACTATATTAATGTATCGTAACATGTTTCCTACGTGATTAGACAATACTCATGTATAATAACATGTTTCCTATGTGATATATTGATTGTTGTAATGTTTTGTTGCGATCTTGGTTTGGGTCTGTGAGTTGTGGATTTCATAGCTGAGTCGGCGTTGCTTATGTTGTCAACCTATTTATTTTTTATTTTTTGTTATATAACTTGTTCTGCCCTCAATAGGGTTGAATTTTCAATTTCCGAAGCAGAATTAGAATATGAAGAATAGAATGAGACGAGAAGTAGATTTGATCTTAAAATGGCACCATTAAAGATCAACTCAATTCGTTTAATTTAACAAAATATTTAACTTAAAACTTACAAGAATAGTTGTATCAAAAATAACAAGAAAGTAATTATAATCTCTTAAAAATATCTTGAAAGAAGTATCAAGGGATAGAAATTCAAATCTAACAAGTTTGGAGGTTAAGTGAATTTCCATTAGAGAACTTAATTTTGCAATGCATTAAAAAAGAAGACAAAAAAGGGTTAACCTTTATGATGACATGTCCAACGCACTTTCATACCCTAATTTTCATTATTTCTCAGATAAAATGATGTTACACAAGTTCCAGGAATCCTAAAGAACGTTAATGTAATGTGCTGAAAACGCAAAGTTTGCAAAGTAAACAGAACCCGCCTTCTTTATTTTAATTTGACAGCACAAAGTCGAAAAGAGAAAGGGTTGGTGAAGGGGCCAAGACATCGAGGGATTGAGAAGGAACACCAGGTTTCTCAACGTAATTTATGGTATAAAAAACTAACTATATTCAATACAATCTGGATTGATGACCTGTCACAATATGGATTACGAGTTTCAGCTATCAGTAAGTGCAATTAGTTCATTAACCACGCCTGGATCTGCGAGTGTGCTTGTGTCTCCCAGATCGTCTAACTGTTTCGAAGCAATTTTTCTCAGAATTCTCCTCATTATCTTCCCACTCCTTGTTTTTGGAAGGCCGGGGGCCCAGTGGATTTTGTCGGGTGCTGCAAATGCCCCAATCTGAAACGTAGAACGGACAAAAAGCTTTAGTATATATAGTAATGGATGAATATATGTGCAAATACATTGTTGGGGTGGTCAAGGAGGGAGAGGAAGCATGGTTATAAAGCTGAGAAGCAGATCCTCATGTCAGTTAGTTTAGATGAAAGGATCTAGGCTGAGATCAGCACGGAAGAAAGGTGAGATAACTCTCCGGGTAATGATTGATCATGGTAGTAACAATTCAATGACCAATATTCCAATAAAGCACATTTATACACATTTGGAAGGTTTGTTCTCATAGTAGAAAGACCTTTGGGTTAGACAAAAACCTGGTTTCTCACTGTGAGTATAAGGTTCTTCCGCAGTTCTTCGCTGTAAGGGACACCCTCCACAAGAGTCACAAATGCATATATGCCTTGACCTTTCACCTAAGAGCAACAAAATGGGGAAGGTGTATTAGATATACAGGACACAAGCATCTGCATCAAAAACCCACATTTTAAATATGAAAAAGAACAGGCACTTGTTAAATGTCAACCCCCTCCCAACTTTTCCCCTTTTCTTCCCTTTTATTCTCTATCTCATGCTCACATGTGAGCATGTGCACATGTGCCAGAAGTATACCTCATGCTCAACACCAACAACAGCAGCTTCTACACATTGGGGATGAGAAACTAAAGCAGATTCCACTTCTGCCGTGCCAATACGATGTCCGCTGCACACATTAATACCTTCATTCAAAAACAGCAAAAATGGCACACAATTTGATACGGAGAAATGCGTATGCATATAACATGATTTTGATGCATAGACGCGTACAACTCTTTATGAAAGAGCAACAATGCATAGCAAAGTTTACTAGAATGAGTCCGGTTAGCAAACTATCATTGAGTAATTGGTCTAATATTTTGCACTCTTGCTCAATGTAAATGACATGACAGATGCTAGAGCAGACGAAATTCATGAAGTACCTAACATTGATAACATCGTCAACTCGTCCAGTGAGCCAGTGGTATCCGTCCTTGTCCCTGATACATTGACCCAAAGAGCATTACTAACCATCACAATCATTTAGTATGTTTTCCACCCCCATGTTACCCAGAAATAAAGGACACTTCAAAACACCAGAAAATTGCACGAGAAGCCTAGATCAAGACTACAAAAAGCAGTGTGACATACCAATGACTATTGTTAGTAGGAACTTACCTGCTGCAGCCATCTCCACTGAAATAATATCCTGCAAATGGCCTAAAGTAGGTGGTTTCATATCTTTCATGATCACCATAAAGAGTTCGAAATGCACCAGGCCATGAGTTTTTTATGCAAAGATACCCATTGCACTCACCTTCAATTTCAACACCCTTCTCATCTACTATTACAGGCTGCAGTTTTCCCAAGCAAAACGACAAAACAGAGGCAAAAAATCAAATAAAGAACTAAACTGGCGGGTTGTATGATAACAGCAATATAAGAGCTTTGCATCTCATACCTGAACACCAAAGAAAGGAAAAGTAGCAGAACCAGGTTTCTGAGGCCATGATCCTGGCAATGGAGTAATCTGCCAAAGGGGTGAAATAGTATTAATTACATTACTTTTGGCCAGCAACAGCAACATTTATTATACAGCAATGTGAAATCATCTTGTTACCATATATTTCTTCTATAAAGTATGCATAATAGATTCTCATAATATAAGGAACACAAAGAAAAGAAGCATGCTTACCAAGAATCCACCAGTTTCAGTTTGCCACCAAGTATCAGAGATAGGACACCTTGAATCTCCAACTACATTGAAAAACCACCTGCAAACAGGAGCACGTTAGACATACTTTTAAAGAAATATCCATAGACACATTGATTTTTGCATAAGCAATGAAAAAGAATTAACAACCTCCATGCACTTGGATTAATAGGCTCCCCAACACTTCCAAGAACCCGTAAGGATTTGCGAGAGTATTGGGTAACATACTGCATAATCAACAAGATTTGACATTAATACAAAACTAAGGAAAATTTAAAATGATAAAAGTTCCTAGCATTTGATTCTCCCTCTATCTGAACATCAAAGATAAACAAAATGATCACAACTTTGAGTTTGACAACCTTTTTCAAAAAAATAAATAAATAAATTAACAAATAAATAACCAGACAATAAATTGCATGCATTTTCCTTTTCAGCAGATGAATTTATTTAAGGAATATCATGGGATCCAATACAAGCACGTAGCCATGGAATAGAAAAGACAAAGGAATAAGTTACATGAAGTAAGCAGGGAAGCTTTCATGACAGAATAAAACAAATTAGCACTATGTTTTCATATTACCATCATGTTCTCATCATTAAATAAAGCTTTAGGGCGCCAAAGTTAAGAAACATGAGATTGGAAGAATAAGTGGTCAAAAGGATTTTTTGAGATGTGACTACTAACAGAAGTCAAAAAGTGTGAATATAATAGATCATATATGCAAACAGGTGAAAAGACTTGTTAACCCATTCTATATAACAACCAAGATTAGGTAATTTTTTAGTATTCACAAATGGTATGTGCATGTAGTAGACCAAGCAAACTGGTGAATACAAATTATTAAGTCTATAACCAGAGATTAGGTATTATTCAATGGTTACTTATCTTAATTTACAACAACTTTGCTAAATGTATAAATCATAGATCTACAAGTAAGATTGAATAAACTCTCACCTTGTTACTTTCACGCATGAGTGAACGCACCAAGGTTGGTGCAGTATAGAATATTGTCACCTTGTACTTGTCAACAATGGCCCAACAACGACCAGGATCAGGATAGTTTGGAGCCTGCAAATAACACACACAAAAAAAATATGGCTATTAATGAAGCCACGTATTTCCAAGTGGATTACTACTTAGATCCAAGATCTAGTAAACCCATAATATATTCTCTATAGTTAATAACTCCAACTGAAAGATGCATGCTGCTAGAGAACACCATTACCATGTAAGGTGTTGAGATGAAATTAAAAAATGTTCAAAAGAATGATATTTTGTTTGATTATATACTAGATAATTCTGTTTGTTCTCCTGATAAGATTCAGTGGAGATCAAAATTTCATCATAGACACCCAATATCTGGCTTAACAGTAATGGTTGCTTAAACCGCCAACCACTTGCTTGTCAGGTTACAAGAATTCCATAACTGAGCTACAGATCATAGGTGTGCTAGGTATTTCAAATGAAATTATTGTTTTAACTCAAATTTTTACTCTTCCCTTCGTAAAATAATCTAAAGGAATTGGCATATGACTTGATAATTACATAACAGAAGCAACATGATGTTGTTCTTTAATGTACATCTTTAGTTCACGATTGCCATAAACTGAAATTTTCTAACTCCATACTTAATACAGTTGGCTTATCAGCATGACCTAAAGATTGATTTCTGTGGAGATAAAATCTGTTTTTTCATCTCAATTTTGAGCCAAATTAAACTACATTTAATTGTTCTCTGTTCATTACCCCTTCATACACAACAGAAGTAGCTCCATTGAGCATGGGTCCATAAGTGACATAGCTGTGGCCAGTAATCCAACCACAGTCAGCTGTACACCTGATATCATGAAAAACAAAATTGTAAATTCTCATTACAAATTATCATATGACTCAGCAGTTTTAAATTGAAAAAGGTGCAATAATCAGGATAAGTTGACTTCAAGAATACCAGTAGACATCTGATGGCTTGTAATCAAAAGCATACTTGAAAGTTGTTGCTGTGTACACCATATATCCTCCAATTGTATGGAGAACACCCTTTCAAAAAAATTTACATTAGAATAGACCAAACAGTGAAGGAAAGAAAAAATTAAACTGCAACCTACAGTTACCTTTGGTTTTCCAGTGCTCCCACTAGTATAGAGCAGGAAGAGAGGATCTTCAGCATCAACCCACTCCACCTCACACGTAGTCGGATATTTAGGGACAGTATCCTGGTACGCATTCATAACTTCTTAACAAATTGAAGAATAGTTACCCAAATATAGAGCCATTATCAATTGAATACGGATATAACACTATTTCAAACTCCATCATCCAACATACCTTAGATTTATTCATCAAGTGTCAAGCCATTCAGTTATCATTTATCAAAACAATTCAACATCAAGATATTAAATTCTCTACCATACAAGAATACCACAAAGGCACTCATTACAAGAAGGTCATGGAATAGGCTTCAAGCATTTTTAATAGAATCATTCTGGCATTTGTAAAGTAGAGGTGTTATATAACTAACCTGCCACCATACATCTCTTCCTTCCTGACATTTAGTGTTTTCTCTCGTCAAAGCTGATTTGTTTTCATAGGTTAAGCATACATCTGGTCAAAAGGAAAAAGGATGAGCACTTATGCCGGTCGTATTCATTTCTCACATTATGAGGCCTGGGTTTAGTGTCCATCAAAAGACAAAACTTTGGACTGAAGAGGCATATGGCTTAGTGAAATTGACTTATGAAAGTTACTAGATTGACAGAAATCTGATCAAGTTTAATTAAAGAAGTAATTGCATTGATTCACGCACCTACAGAGATTCCACTTTTGGCACATTCATTGAGTGCCGCATCAACTATGTCCTTGAGTTGGATGGCCTTAGGACCTCTCTTAACAGCATTACAAGTAATTACAACTTTTGGTTTGCAGTCCATGATTCTCTGTGCAAGAGATTC
>JAVXUL010154806.1:0-13807 GCA_035590515.1 Trichilia minutiflora | reverse complement strand
TCTACTAAACCAAGTATATCATTATCAATGGAGTTTCTAATTTGTAAAAATAATCGGGCATCTTCTCTTAATCAATTCTGTTTAATCTTATCATTAGGAGAATCTTGAGTAAGGTGATTATCTCTATCAATGTTACGTAAATAGACCCTAATAGTTTTACTCTAAGGCAAAAAATTATAGCTATTTAACTTATGATCAGTAATTTTACTCATGGATGGAACTATTTCACCCATAGATACTTTTTCCTCATCCATCATAAACACAAGAGATAATTCAAGATACAGCAGACCCAAAGAAAAATTAGGCACCGATATAAAAGATAAAATAAACTAACACACCAAATCACAATCGAAAGGAAGATCAGAAACTAACACCTTGATGATGAAATACCCAAAGGAAGAAATCGACCAAAAAACTCAACCTATCTGGTCGTAAAACCACCGAAAGAAGGTCGAAAATAGAAGTGCGATGGCAAGAGGTGAGATCGAAGAGTCAACAAAGCGTTCATGCTCTACCACGCGTCGACGTGTGAAACAAACTGTTGAGAGAGAGAACGACGCGTGAAGATCACGCGCTGGTCTTTTGGTCATCGGATTTCGGGAAAACATCGAACAGAAGTTTCCGACATCCTTATGAGCACTGGCGAGACAAAATAGTCACTCCAGATTGTGACTCAAAGCCCGCAGATTCTCATACCTAGAATTTTCAACACAAGCCCTAAGGCTCTGATACCATGAAACAGAAATATGAAATAGAAAGTGTATATCGTACTTTCTGATATTTTATTCATATATGTCTATGATTATATATACTTAGAGAAAGTTAAACATAAAAACAAATCCCTACAAATTAGCTTATGTATACAAGGTAAGTTTACAACTAATTTATATTCTGTAACGTATAGCTAATTTATATTCTGTAACAATAATTATCACTTCATTCTTGATAATTATCAAAATAGTAATCAAGTATATTACCTTACAATAAGTTATAAATAGATTTCTTTATCATAATTTTTTAACATTTTAAAGAATTATTCATTTATATATATATATGAATAATTATCAAAATAATAATCAAGTATATTACCTTACAATAAGTTATAAATAGATTTTTTCATCATAATTCTTTAACACTTTAAAAAATTAATTCATACATACATACATACATACATACATACATATATATATATATATATATAAAATTCGGTTTTTAATTATTTTGGATAATCTTAACTTCTGTTCTGAATAATTTTCTTTCTCGAGAATAGTTTCGTGATGTATAAAAAATTTTAGTTTGAATATAAAAGTTTAAAATACATTAGTTAATGGGCTAGTTATTTTTTCATCGTACCTAATCTATTTTAAATAATCTCTCACTTTGAATAGTTTTCTTCTATTACATTTCTTGATACAAAATTTTTAATAATTTTCAAAGTATTGGGCTGATCAGATCCAACATTATCGAAATAGAATTTATTGATTTAAAATTTCCAATAATATTTATAGAAAACATTGCGTAGATTAATTTATTTAGAGAAATCACAATTTCCTTTAACAAAATCATAGTTGAAGTGCTATTATAAAAAAAAACACAGAACATATTAAATAATTGATCTATAAAGTGATAGCAAAAAGTACAATACAGACAATTTTAGAAACTATTTCAATAATAATTCACAATAATTGTAAATTTACAAAAGCATCGAACATTAGTACTAAATCCTAATTGTTGACAATAATTGATGAGTTGTGAACTTTCCACATTCTATTTTTATAACTTTTGGAAAACTTTTGTTAAAAGTGAAAATAATTTATTGCTTTTTCTCTCTCTTGTAATATTTTTTTTCTTAAAAACTTAAAGAGTTTTAAAGCAATCTTCTTTTAAAATAAAACAAAATATTTCTATTTTAATTGTAACAATATGTTTTAGAACTAATTAGGGGTGGTAAACGGTCGGGATAATGTGTCAAAATGAAGTTCTCAAGGGTTATTGTGTTGGCCAAGAATTGCCAAGCTCATGTCCTAACTAACCTACAATCTCAAGAATTTATTATTTTTATTATCTATCTATATATGATGGTTAACTGATTAAGTCAGGTAGTCCCGTAAAATAAAATCCACATTTCAAACCCAAGTTCGTCATGAACTGTACTAACTCTTAATCAATTGTAAACTATGTCAAATCCAACTTGTGGGCTAAATGGGTTTAATTTTTCAATCCAACGTAGAACATCAATTATGTTGAGGCTTGTTGGGCTTTCTTTGTTCATCGATTGAGATAAACTTTTATTGATCACACATTGTTCACATGCTAGGTTCTTGGACCGGAATAAGCCCATTTATCACCTCTATATTTAATAGCTTGGTTGAGAATTTTTGATGATAAAGACTTAATAAAATTACAAAACGAAAATGCTATTTTGCCATTTGATTTTAGTTCCCATTTTTTTTTCTATAAATTAATGATTATAAAAAATTTACAATGAATTGATTTCAATATCAGAAAAAATGATGTGATGGATGGGTGCTAAAATTTGTCTTTAACAATAAATTATATTATTATTATTTTTTTTGTAATAAATTACTTGAATCAATATAACTTTTGGAATAGAATTTAGGTGCAAACAGACTCACTTTTAAATATTTATTGATACTTAACATATTCCCAAGACAAACGAGCTCGGGTCCCCGGTACTAATGGGCCTAGACCCAATAATAACATTATTACAATCCTTTATTTATTTTTTAGATGGGCAAGCACACTAAATAAGCCCAATCTTTATTCTAGTAGTCTATTAGAAGTTCAAACTCGAACTTCTACGATTAGCTTTCCGCTACTGGTTACATAATCTTGGCCTGATATGCCCTTGAAGGAGATCCCCACTTCGCAATACTGTTGGTCCAGCACGTCAAGGTCAGTCACCGAGAAAGTGTTATCAATGGATTCCGTCTGATCCACAGTCCATGTTTGGATGTTCTTTTTTGATCTTGTTCCAGCTTCACTTGGACAAGTGTAAGCATCGAGACTGACAAGTATATTTCCCCTTCCTGTGAAGGTCATGTCCAATTTCACTGTAGGATAAGTACCAGACTTCCATTTGTATTTTTGATTGTAAATAACTTTCGCACCATAACCTAGCGTCCACTTTTCACCACTCCAAGTCCTTTTGTATATAATTGTCTGAAGCAACAAAACATGTTGATTATCATGAATTAGTATCATACATATTCATATATATATATATATATGAATGAAATTATAATCTTTAAACATTAATGAAAAGTGATACCTCTTGATCGCTCGCCATCCTTAGAAATATCTTTCAATCTATAGAGAAAAAAGTGATAGAACTATATGAAACGATGGAGTGTGAGTCCACCAAGGAGGCACTCAGTACCCCTTATATAATGAAGATTTTATTGAGGGGTGCAAGGGTGCTAGATAACAAGTGATTGTGAATCCACCGAAATCGGATTTCCTCTGTACGAGAAATTCTTAGGGATTTCTTCTTATGTCTATCCAGTCAACACTGATAACCAACACACATTCAGTGATAGTCAATTACGGAATTTGATTCTTTTTGCCTTTTGCATGTTTTCTTCTTCTTTTTTAATTCCTTTCTTTTTGATCTTTACTATTTTTTTATGGAATTATGGAATTTTATGTCTTTTTTTTTTCTCTTTTTACTTAAATGTCTCTTCGTTTTTTCCCTTTCCGACATAATTTCATATTGCAAACTCTTAAGAAAATTTAATCATATAAATTAATATGAAATTATCATATTATTATTATTCATTCAACACTTTATGAAATTAAAAAAAATATGTTTCAAAAATAAAAAAATTATATAAAATATAAGACAATAACATAATTGTAT
This sequence comes from Trichilia minutiflora, assembly GCA_035590515.1. Lineage (NCBI taxonomy): Eukaryota > Viridiplantae > Streptophyta > Magnoliopsida > Sapindales > Meliaceae > Trichilia > Trichilia minutiflora. Next base: position 9,927 of record JAVXUL010154806.1, on the reverse strand, counting down.
CATATCAGTTAAAATGTTAATTCTCCTAATATAATTATTTAAAAAATATTTTTAAAATTATTATATTTATTATTCTTAAATTTCAACCTTAGGCTCTAATTTATGATCATACCATTCGCTCTTTTTTTTTTCTTTGAAAGAATTTCCTCTTTGTATATATTTTTGCTCCCAATTATAGCATGGTTTCAGATGTTGCTTCTTCACTGAAGAAATGACTTAAAAGTTGAACATTTTCAAAATAATATTGAGTTACTACTAGAATAATAGACAGGATCTTGAGAAAAGACAAATTTAAACGTGCAAAGATTAAAGTACCGCGCACTCAGCAATAACCATAGAGAGCGTACTTTCTTTGCATGATGTTAGGTCTGGCGCTAGACAGCATTGTCTAACACACAAACCAAGTAGAAGGAAGTGCTAGACGACACCCAACATTACACCAACAAAATGTGCTTGACCTTTATTGTTGAGTGCTACAAAACGAGCATGAGTCCACGAAAAGTGCATTTCCTTTGAGCGATGAAAATTATTTAAATTCAGCTAGAAGACATTCTACAATTATTCCCTAATGGCTTCAATCAATTTTGCACGAGAAATTCTTAGTTGGGATGAGCATGCCACATCATTCTTATGTCTATCCAGTTAATTGTGATAGCTAACACACGTTCAACAATTATGGTAATGATAGTCAGTTATTTTTATTTATTTATTTTTTAATTTAGCAAAGGTCTAACACTTTTGTTGCATAAACCTCAGGTGGCCACGACCGGGCTAAAATATGCCCATTTGACTTCTTCATTTCACATTTTCAAAAATCAAAAACACATATACAAGCAACAAGAAAATAACCAAGCACCGAAAGCAACCCACCAACACCAAGCTAACCCGCACAACTTTCAGCAAGTTCCGACGTTCAACAAATGTCATCGATGGAAGAGCGTAGATTTGAGAAAAGTTTCTATGAAATTGTAATATATAAAAAAAAATAGGTTATATAAGAATTCGAATTGGAATAGAGTTAGCAGAGCTCTCAATCTCATTCTACGAGCTAATAAATCCACTCTTAATTATCAACTAAACTCTTTTATAAACAATGTATAATTAAACTGATTTTTTGAACAAGACAAAGCTAGTCCTATACTTTAATAGGTCTTTAATATTCTTTTTATATAAAAAGTTAGAGGGGATCTAATATAATTTTAGTAGATTTTTGCTGAGCCTCCCGTTAAAGGCTTTACCATGACTAAAACCTATGCTGACCGTCAAATTAACCCATTAATGATATTAAATTCAATTTCTTTACATCACATAATTAAATCTACTTATTCAATAACTATATCATTAACCTATTTTAATAAAATTAATGAAAACCTACAAAAAATCAAATATTCATAACTTTTACTTTTTATAACTTCCCACTTCTTTTATAACTTTCCACATTTCCATAATTTTCACTCTCCATAACTTTCCACCCTTTTTGTTTTATTTTTTTAATTAAAGAATTACAAGACCAAATTTGGATATCACATCACACACAAGATTCTTAAATTATTATATAAGTTTCATAATCTAACATATATAACTTAATAATGTATTAAATAAATGACCTGAAATTAAAAAATAAAATTTTATCTATAATATAATTCATGTTTTGACAAATAATAATTAAAATGAATGCTTAGCATAAACCTTGTCTTCCATGCAAAACCTCAGATGCAATAAAGTACTCATAATTAAGAAAAGTGGAACAAGGGTTATTATCATTTTTTCTTAACTGTAAAGGTAGCAGTATTTTGTAAAAATAAATATTTATCTTCTTTTTTTATTAATATTGTCTATTACAATTTTCTATAATAATTAGCACACTAATTAAATTAATTGACATAACTACTTATTTACCATCTATCATTAAACAAAATACATACAAATATATATATACACACTTACAAACATAGAGTATATGCCATTATAAATAAAAATGATTTAATACTTAAAAATATTATTTTAATTTTAATGAAAGTTAGGAGAATTGTTTTTTATAATTATCAACTTTAGGGTTGATGGTGGTGAGGAAAGTTTTTCTATAGTAAATAAATTTTAATTATCCAATATCTAATTAATTGAAAATATTGTCCGCTGTTCATTACTCCCCTTTTATATACTATCCTCTGAAACAGCAATACATGTGTATTATATTATGAATTAGTACTGTATATATACGTGCATGAAATTATAATCTTTTAGAATTAATGAAAATAATACCTCTTGTTGTTATAGCCTTTGGAAAACTTTTGTTAAAAGTGAAAATAATTTATTGCTTTTTCTCTCCGATGTAATATTTTTTTCTTAAAAACTTAAAAAGTTTTAAAGCAATCTTCTTTTAAAATACAACAAAATATTTCTATTTTAATTGTAACAATATGTTTTATATCTAATTAGGGGTGGTAAACGGTCGGGATAATGTGTCGAAATGAAGTTCTCATGGGTTAATGTATTGGCCAAGAATTGCCAAGCTCATGTCCTAACTAACCTACAATCTCAAAAATTTATTATTTTTATAAAATATATGTTGTAAGTTGCTCCAATAAACAGCAAAGGAAGAAAGTGCAGGAAGGTAGAAACCAGCAAAGCCAAAGGGCAGTCTTGTCATTAGAAAAGAATAGGTTTGAATTTCAGTTAAATAAAGAATCAAGAACTTGATTCTTGATTCTTGAATCTTGTTCTTGTTTTCTTGGTGCTGGCTGAGTTGTCACTTGTACATGCAATTTAAATTCTGTAAGTTCACAGAAGGTTGAATAAGATTGCAAGCTGAGTTTTCCTCTTGAAATTATTCTCTCATTTTCTTTTAATTGCTCTCGGTTGGTAACTACATTTTGTTGTTCTCTTCTTCTTCTTCTTCACTTCATTTCTCTGAGAATTGATTGAGTTGCTGAAGAATACAAGGAGCTGATCTCGGGTGGTGGTTCAGAAGAGCTTTCTTTCTTGCTGGAAGGTTGCTGGGCAGAACTTTAACACATACAATGATATCTTCTTGCAATCATATCTCATCCTTTCTTTTTCACATTTGGCCTTGATAATTTTTTCTATCCTTCTTTTTTTTTCTTAATCTGTTTTTTTTTTCGTTTACTTCTAAGTAGTTCATCACATTGATATAGCATTTTAAAATTAATCTCAAATCTAGCAAACAATATCCCCCAAACTTCTTTTAAAGTATATATTAAGATAACTCATTTATAGCTCAAAAGTTTCTAAAAGGGCAAAGAAATGTATATTCAGCTATTAGGTTTGGTTATTGTTGGTTTTAAGAAAGAAAAGATTATATTAAAACTCAAAGTGGTTAACTAAGGAAAAATATAAATAAGGTTGGCTAGAAACTCAAATGATTCAAATATGGCCTATAATCATTTCTCGTGCATCATATAATCAAATTATAATGAAAGTATAAATCATCAAATTAATCACATATTTATGATAGATTAAATACATACCTCATACTGCTCAGACCCCCAGAGATCATATAGGTAATCCCAGTCCTCTTGAGATATTCCTTTAGGCGGATGTCAATGAGTCTCCCCTAATGGATACCTCTTGTTCAATGGCTTCAATTGTTTGTATTGATAATCACTATAGATTTTGCCCATAATGTGGTTTAAATAATCCAAAATATGTGCTGCGATGAAGTCCAAAATAAAATATTTCTATACCACAATCATGAGGGATCATTAAAATACGAATTTAAAATACATATTAAATTAAAATAGAATTAAGACAAATGTTCATTACCTCAAGACGCCTAAACATATTTAGCCTCTGATCCCAAGGTATCTTACCCCATGATTGATGATTCCACTCTCAATGGAGCTAAAGTCCTCACGATCACACAACATTCACAAGCCAACTTAGTACAATGCTTTCCTTCTTGTTGTAGCGTTTGTGAATTGATAATAATTTCTATTGGCCCATTTACCTTAACATGGGTCGCTATGTCTACACCTCGTGTAGGTTCACGAGTAGATTGGACCGACAGGGGTTAGCCTGAACACCAAAAAAAAATTATATTATTTAAGACAATATACAAAATTTAAGAAATAATATAAATGAACATAAATCCTTACCTACACTACTACTAATATCCCCAAGTGACACTTCATCTTGTACTAGTGTGGTCTCACTCGATGGACCTGCAGACAATTGGCTCCTTCGTCCACCTGGAGGTATCTATAAAATAAAATATAGTATTATATCTAATATTCTATAATCAAAACAAATGACATGTATAGTAGAATAAGAGAAAATTAACATATACAGTAGTATTAGATCTAATATTCATGTATTAATCAAAGCAAACAACATGTGTAGTAGAATAAGGAAAATTAATATATACAATAGTATTTCGTAATTATACATACGTTTAAAGTCCTCAAAATGTCATGTAACATACCATATAACTAGTCCAATTTTTTTTATTCCAAATCAGAATCTACTAGATCATCTATGTGAATATATTGATTGTCTTCGTGATCTTCTTCTGAGATGTAATGAACATCTTCATTTCTCAACACTTCTGAATCTCTAACGTTTATTAAATCTGGTTGAATGTCATTTAAGTTAAACATGATTCCATAGGCATGTCGTGTAGAGCTACTAAATCATGGTAATTCATCAAGTTACTTGTGGAATACTCATTTTCATGTGTATGTTCATAAACACTATCATCATCCCTCTCATCTTTCTCTTGGTTATCCCATACACCTCTTTGACTCAATTCTTTAACTACTCTCCAATCACGACCAAGACACAGATCATTAATATACATCACTAACCTTGCTTGAGTTGCTAAAACAAAAGCATCCTCGTCATACCAAGTCTTGGTAATATTCACGCAAGTTAAATGAAAATTATGTCGAATTTTTTTTTTTTTTTTGGATCAACATCGAACCACTTGCATTTGAATACAACCACCAGCAATTGTGATAAGTAAACCAATTCAATGACATCCGTTAGCATCCTATAAAAATTTATTGTCATCATCACGTGTACCCGATACCAAGACCCCATAATTTTGAGTCACTTGTCTCTTTTCCCTATTCTCAATGTGAAAACGCACTCCATTAACAATACAACCTGAATATTGGTATACTTTGTACTTGGGCCACAGGATAATACATACAATGGATCATTTTCATCTATAGATTGATCATGTAGCTTTCGTAGCATCTACACAATAAGCACATAGTTAAAAAAGCCAACATTAAATAGAAATTATGCTAATAGTTGTTGGTACTTATGTAAAGGAATTAACTTGCTCATAAAACCAAGATGAAAATAGTCATTTCTGAATTTTATTGTCATTAGATACCCCTTCTCTTTGTAGTTCACTCATGTGCTCACTATACAAGTAGTAAAATGTGTTACTTATGAAATCAAAATTTATTGGGGAGTTTTTCATTGTATAAATAGAATAAGATATAAACTTACAATAAATATTATTGTACTTCCTCATAATTATTTAATATAAACCAATGTATTTTGTCAACTTCTTGCTTAGACATAGTTGTTAAACTCATTAGTCCAAATGACCGGACATTTTATGTGAAAATTGTCAACCTTCCCTCCTTGGGTCCATCATCATCATTCTACTCTGGTCGCATAAATTTGGTTTCAATATCTAATAAATACATTGAACAAAAAGTCAATGACTCATTGACAATGTATGCTTCAGCTATTGACCCCTCTGGTCATACTTTATTCTTTACGTACTTCTTATATCTACCCAATGCCCTTTTAATCAAAAATAAGAATGCATTAGATATTCATATATAGTGAATTTTAAAATTGAATACACCATTATGAAAAAAATTACCTCTCAATGGGGTACATCTATCGAAAAGATACTGGACCACCATATTTTGCCTCGGTAGGAAGATGAATTGCTAAATGAACCATGATGTCGAAAAATGCTAGGGGAAATATACATTCAAACTTAGAAAGGATAATGGAAATTTCCTTTTCTAGATCATTTAAAGTTGTTGTAGATATAGTCTTGGCACAAAGTTGTCAAAAAAAATAACACAACTCAACAATTGATACAACCACATCCTTTCTTAAATATGGACGTATACTAATTGGAAGCAGTCTTTCTAACAAAATATGACAATCATGGCCTTTTAGACCTGACAACTTCATATTTTTGACATCAATACATTTGGAAATATTTGATGAATAACCATATGTAAACTTGATCTATTTTAACCACTTACAAAATTGCATCCACTCTGCTGTGGTTAACATATAGCACGCTTGAGGCTTCAAATACCCATTGGATTGTTATTCAAATGTAACTCCTTTCTAATATTCATATCAGCTAAATCCAATCTTACTTTATAGTGTCTTTTGTCTTTCTTTTGATGTTTAATAAAGTCCCTACAAGATTGTCGTATATATTTTTCTTTATGTGCATCACATCTAGATTATAAAGTAATTTACGCTTTAACCAGTATGGTAACTCAAAAAATATACTTCTGTCCCATTCAACTCTTCCTATACGCTTTCTCTTCCAATCTTTATTATTATCATGCTTTTCTGGAGTTGATTCTCTTAACTTCTCAAGTTGTTTCAGAACATCATCACCAGAACATGTTGGTAGTGCAGTTCTAAATTCATGTTGCCTCATAAATTGCTTGCTTCTACGCCAGAGATGATCAATTGACAAGTACTTACGATGTCCCATATAGATCTTATCATGTAACTTTAGTCAAAATGTATTCTTATTACACATTAGACATGCTAAATAACCTTTTGTACTCCAACTTGACAAGTTAGCATATGCTGGGAAATCCTTTATTAGTCTATAGTAAAGATTCATACATTGTAAATATAGTCTTTGTTGCTTCATCATAAGTGTTAATACCATTCTCCCATAATTCTTTTAACTCATCGATTAACAGTCTTAAGTTTATATCAATATCTCTCTCTGGTGCATGAGGTCCAGGTATAAGCAACAACATAAACATGAATGCTTCTTTCATACACTTCTATGGTGGCAAGTTATAAGGAATAAGTATTACCGGCCATATACTATAAGAGTTGTACATATTTCCATAAAGTTTAAATCCACCACTTGTAAGACCTAATCGCACGTGATGTGGATCTTCTGTAAACCTTGAACATACCCTATCAAAATCCTTCCACGCTTCACTTTTTGTAGGATGTCTTAAAACATCCTCCCCACCCAATCGTTTTTCCTGATACTATCTCATATCACTTGCAGTATATCGTGATATGAACTATCGACGTAATCTAGGCTTCAAAGAAAAATATCGTAAAATATTTTGCGATACCTTCCTCTCTTCGTCACCAAATTTATATCGCGATTTGCCATTTACTGGACACTTGTCATATGACTCATACTGTTTCCAAAATAGTACAAAATCATACTTACATGCATGAATAACCTTATAACCCATACCTAAATCTTTCAACTTCTTCTTTGCATCATACACTGAATTAGGAATTTTAGAACCTAAGGGTAACAACTGCAATAACAATTTGAGTAACACGTCAACTGACTTATAAAACAGCCAAAGACTTTTTCAACAAGCTGCAGAAAAACATAAACAATGATGGTTATTTCCTTTTCTTGGATAAATTGAACAAAAAATTAAAAATAATCAAAAGAATTATCATCAGCGCACTCAAAACAATACAAAAGCAAAAAGAGAGGGAACCATGGTCTTTGTAGTGCTTGTAATTGCCATCAATTTTTATATAATAGTTGAATAGAGTTTACTTCTTGCGAGGTAAAATTCAGTTCTTAACATCATTATGGATTTTGATCTTTAAACCATTTTAGTAGACTTTTTTATATGTTCATACAGAATGCAGTTCTTTGAGTTGTAAAGTTTAAGTCATTAGTGGTTGAATTCTTGTTCAATAACTTATTAACTTATTTTTATCTAACCTAAATAAATTTAAACTATAGCGATTTAAACACATAAAACCCCCTCAAAAAAGATCTTAAAACTATCAAGTAACAAATGACTCACCTTAATGTAGAATTGGCAATTACAATTGTTTCAACAATTGTGCAGCAACCACTAATAAAATAGCTAAAGACTTTTTCAACAAGTTGCAGAAAAACATATACAAATGATGGTTATTTCCTTTCCCTGGATGAATTGAACAAAAAATCAAAAGAAATCAAAAGAATTATCATCAGCACACTCAAAACAATACAGAAGCAAAAAGAGAGGGAATCATGATCTTTACAGTGCTTGTAGTTGCCATCAGTTTCTATCTAATCCAATATATTAAGGCATTTTAAATATTTTACTGCTCTTAAGTTGCCAAGGCAGTTGTTATTCAAAGAAATAACTAGTGAACACCCAAATTTGAAAGCCAATTTCCATGTTTTCACATAGCATAACTATAATAGGTGATTTAATTTCAATTATACACATTAACCCTTTACATATCATCAATGCTGACAAGACAATCATGCCTATCAAGATAGTGCAAAACAACAAAGAGTGGAAATTTTATAAAATATAGGAGGTGTGAGCATCTGGAAATAGATAGAAGTCAAGTAAAAAAAACAAATTTTAACATTAAACCAATCTTTATGTATAACATCAAATACATGAGCCCAGAGATGAAGAAAATGATTTCTATATGTCTCAAATTCAACCTTTAAGTGCTTGTGTGTGTACAAGTAGAGAGAGAGCAATATCCATAGGTTTGACTAAAAGTATTTGAGGAAACAGATAGAAGTCAAACAAGAAAATCAAATTTTAACAGCAAAGAGCTCCACAAATCCACCTTCATTAACGCTCCCTCATAACCCACACAACCATCTTCGTTAACACCAGGCATAATAAAAGTTACATAATAGGAAAATCATTGATAATATTTCTCAAAAAATCAAACACTAGAGTAAGACAACACTTATAGTATATAAAAAACAAACAACAAAGTAAGACAACACTTCATAAAAAATAGTTAATGCAACCATACAAAACACTTTTCCTGCCATTTCACTCCTTACATATATTTGATGCTATTAGTTGCTATATTCTCTATTACAAACCACGGCATTCCTGTCATGTTGGGAAATCATTTGTTACTCTAATGCTGGTTTGTTTCTTTTTTACAACCAAAAAAATTGTTATTTTATTTTCAAAGATTTTGGTGAATATGCGTGGCAAGTGGTTTGTTGTGTGCTTTTATTGCTTGGTATTATAATTAAAACTTCATACTTTTCAAATTTTATACTAATGGGAATTTCCTTAGGTAGCAAGTGGATTTTTTAGTTATGAGTACAAAATTATTTCTTTATATTAGCTCTTTTATTGGCCATGTTGATGCAGCTGAATGATTCTACTATGTGCTAACTGAATTCTGGTACAGCTTCTATGTTAACTCAAAAGAACTATCAAGAATTATGTGGATATATTTTCTTAATCATTGCTTTAAATGTTTGTCAATAAATGTTGCTGAATGTTTGGTGTTATTATTTGTCATGCATGCTAACTGTGATAGTATATGATTTCTTATGGCAGAATGAATCTCAAATTGGTCAAATATTGTTTTGGCCTATGAACCTGTGTGGGCTATTGGAACTAGGAAAGTTGCGACTCCAGCACAGGCTCAGGAAGTAAGTCAGTCATTGAGCTTCTTTGTTGACGTTATATCATTTTTACATCAATTGAATATACTCTTTCTTTACTTTACTTTGGATTCCTCTGTCATCTTGATTCTTGATTGTTGCTTTTCAATCATCTTCAGCCATCTTGTATGTGTGTTTTCTCTTGTGTCAATTCTCAGATTGTTTTCTGTGAGCTAATTTCTTATGATAAGTGGATTCTGTACAAAGTTCTTGATTACCAGTGGTGCATTTTTATACCTATTTTATTTTTTTGTATAATAGGT
>JAVXUL010154776.1:0-13809 GCA_035590515.1 Trichilia minutiflora | reverse complement strand
TTTTTATTTGTTAGATTATTAATTGATTATTAAAAATATTAAAATATCTAAAATAAATTTATTTTTATATTATATTTGATATTAATTAATATATTTATTTATTTATTATTTTATATATTTTTAATTAAAAAATTTTTAAATTGATTCGCGGGTCGACCCGTTAGTCTGTAGACCGGGTTAAGATTGATAAAATATCAATCCGCATAATAAATGAGTTAATCCGACCTAATCCATTTAAGGTTGACCTACAGTAGGCCGAACCAAGTTAGGCCGGATTAGCCTGTTTGACAACCCTAATCATAATTTCTTGTTGTTATGTATAAACCCGGTAGATAAGGGTGTGATAATAAATCTTTTTTATTATTTATTTTTAATTAAAAAATTAAATTAGAATATGACAATTATGTTTTAAAACTTTAGTTAAGATATATAGAGGTGTTTGGGTTTGATCAGTTAGACTAGAAATGAAACCTGAGTAATTTTTAAGTTGATTTTACCATTATAACCAATTGCTAATGGTCAACAAAGAATCAATTTCCGCGATTTTGCTGTGAAAGAGAGGTTCTGTAAATTTTTACAAACCTTCTTTGACGTTATAATTTTCACAAAACTCCTAAAAACCTTTTGAAAATATCCCATAATTATAATTTATAATTCTTCTTTGGATGAGAAAATCCACGCTTAACGTAAGTAATGATGATGAAAAATGATAAATATTCTATATAATTTTACCAAATAACAATTATCTTTTATTTTATATTTCATGACAAAAGATTTTTAAATTTTAACAATTTAAATTTTAAATTAAGGGAATATTTATCATTTTATGAAATTATTATAGTTCGCTATTTATCATTCCCCTAATAATGACATTGGAAAACTCGAATACAAACCCATGTGAGTATTAACTATAACAAACATCAAACATGGCCTTGATCGTTTTTCTTCGTCAACTATCTATAAGACAGCACCAATAAATTTAGATATCCGACATTTGGAACAATTGCCCAAATTGATGGATGATATACACAGCCTATATTCATGGTCAAAAATATTAAACTTCAAGATAATTTTTTTTAAAAAAAATATTCAAATTCTTTTGGCTGGTCATTTATCATTTACCTCAACAATAAATTCTGTATGATCCGTACATGGTGATCTTCATCAGTTTGTTTGTTTGTTAAGAAAAATGAAATAAAATAAATATAGTACAAAGCAGGACAAGATATTTGATTTGATTCATTGCGTTGAACAGTGTATTTGTTTACTAACTCCAGTGCCCCCTGAAGAATACAAGAATTAAGAATTGCGACCCAGTTAGCTTCTGGTTGGTGCTTTATACTTTTAGTAGCTTCATCTCTTAAGTAAAGGATGCAACTGCAGTGGATTCTATTGTTCCTTTCCCAGATTATTACTATCCTAACTGGACTGGCAATAAGACAATGGAGGTTGAAGATTCCTAATTTTTCTTTAATTTATTTGAATTGTTATGCAAGTTTTTAGTTTATTAACATGAACGCTGGCGATGGATCCAAGCCTGAGTATGAAAATTGCATAAATCAACCTCAATTCTCCCAAGGCATCAATGCTAGATAATGTTTATTAATTAGATAATGTTTAATTCTTTTTGAAATATTATGGAAAATTTTATTAACTATGATTTTAAAAAATACGTCTATTTTATTTGCATGGTAATGATTTACAACATATGTTTATTTAAAAATATTTTTTTAATATATAATTAATTATAAAAGTGAATTATATTATTTTCTTTTATAAATTATTGCTTGGTTAAGTAATAACTACATATTTGTCAATATCAAATTGTTGATTTCTTACATGAAAAGGTTGAAAATATAATATTTAAGATTTTTTTTTAAATGATAATGTTCGAGACAAATTTAAATTTAAAGCCAATTTTAATAATATTTAATTATTCTTAAAAAACTTAATTATAAGTTCTTATAATTATCTTTAAAATAAAATAAAAATTAATATTATCTACTAGACATAAATGTAAATATTTTTGTAGTGCCTTTTTTTCAATACGAACTACGAAGGCTTAAGCAACTATCTAGGCTGCTACACTGCTCAAGTGGTAACCGCTCCATCCATCATTTGTACCATCAAGCAATCACCGTGCACGAGAAATCAAGTAGTTGTTCTAATGTACTGGTAGACAGTTGCTGTCAATTGATCATGTAGCCTTACTGTTGCAACAAGGTGAGGCAGTATATGGAAACAGTCTGATCTCTATTTTTAAGTAATGCTATTACACAGACACAAATTATGTTTAGAAAAAAACACATACCATATTACAGATATCAGATATGGTTTTGGTTTTGCTACAAGTTGGACTTATCAGTAATTTTAGCTACGCTTCAGTGGCTGCATTGAGTTTTATGCCTAATGACAGACTTAGGTCGTGATTGGGTTGACCCATTTTGAGAAAAAGAAAATGAAAAATTATTTGAGGGGCTTCTCATTTCTCAACAACCTTACAATTTTTCGGTATACACTTTATTCTAAATAAATAATTCTCATTCAAGGGAGTGAATGCTTTATTAAGGAAAAAAAAAGTTAACAGAAATTAAATACTACATTCAATCAAATCTTCGTCTTTTTTAACACAATAAAATTTATGTTTTGTCAGAATTTAATGATCACTATCGTGAGAGTGAGATTAATGGTTATACGTAAAGATTTTCAAAAATCCAAAACAGAATATATCATTTAAGAATTGAAGAATTGAAAAATTCTTTCTCTATAAAATTATAATGCTTTAAGAAGAAATTTTTAAATGGATACATTCTGTCTTCCATTACCTATTTATACATTTTATTAATGGTAGTTATTCTTAAACGATTGCATAGATTCGTTCGAACATAATCCTTAAAGAAAAATGATACCCTTTCATTATCACCATTATTAATCATGGCATTATCACGGTTATGAATCATGGCAATTCTAACATATTAACTTTGATCATATATTATTTCTATCATATATCCAACATTCATTCCTTTGGATATTCTCATTTTAATATATTGATTTGACACAAACCAATATTATTTGGTCCGGTCCAATACAAAAAATTCAAGAAATAATATTTTCTGATTTAGTTCGACTTCGGTGAAAATCAAATTAAAACGTACTGTTCCCAGCTCTACAGATTGATAATAAATTCCATGCAATTGCAATCAAATCACAGGTGGAAACGTTATTAAACCTTTTTTTTTTTTAGATTTCATATTATCTACAGCTACATCTTATTTCTTCCGTACAAAACCAAAAAAATATAGATTTACCGAATTTTTTTTTTCAAATTTGTAGAGAAAATGATTCAGTTTTGTGAGGTATTGAAAATTACCCCTGAAAGTCAGATTCAGTATTATTAGGTAACTTCCATGATAGTAGCTAATAAGATGGGCAGCACAAATAATGATACCAGAAAACAATGATGGAACAATTTTAGAAAAGAAGATTCCTTTTGAGGGTTACCGAATTTTAAGCAACAGTCCCATCAAACTTGTACATTTCGTAAAAGTTGATGCCTCTTCTCCAAGAAAAGAACCTGTTCAATCTAATCCGGAAATGTGAGCAGCTCGCCTTTCCTCAGACAGGTTACTATAGGCGTTATTAGCCCATTTTTGTTTCACCGCGTTCTCATTCTATTTTCTTGAGTTCCAACCTAGAGAGAGACGAAAGGAAATGGGTAGTAAGTTGGTTTTGATCGGATTCCTAATTGTTGTAGCAACTCTGTCCGCGGCTGCAACTCCAGAGACTTACACTGTTGGAGATTTCATAGGTTGGACAATTCCTCCCAGTGGTGCTGCTACGTACTCAACTTGGGCTAGGAAAAAGAAATTTCAGATAGGAGATGCAATAGGTAAACTTTCCTCAATGTCAATAACAACTATTATCCTAGTTGTCAGCATTGATTATTTGCTTGCATAAAATTAGAGGGGTTTTCAAGTTGTCATTCCTAGTATTCTGCAGCATTCAACTGGACTGGAACACACGATGTGGCCCAAGTATCTAAAGCTGACTACGATGAGTGCAGAAAGACAAATCCTTTTGGAGAAATCCAACGAAGTAGCCCAGCAAACTTTTCCCTAGGGTCAAACGGTACCCTCTATTTCATCTGCACCGTCGATTCACATTGTGACAGAGGACAGAAGGTGACAATCAACGTTGGAAAAGAGCAAAGTTCTGCGTCATCTCCAACTGTTGAGGCCCTGTCTGCAACTTTCTTCACCTTACTCGGATATCTATTCATTTACCGTATATGAGGATCTTATCTCATTGTAGGCTGGCAGGTTGTCTTATGCATGGATTTGATGTAATACTGTTTATTGGGGTTTGACGTGCTGCTGAGTATATTACTCTATCGCTTTCAGTTATGGGATTGTTCATTTATTATCACTATATGTTTGTTTTTGCATTTGACTTAAATTAAGGAAATTAAAACACGAGTTTTTTCTTTGAGCGTTTGCCTCCTCGCATTTTCGTTTGGGACTTTCTTTGCACAAGAAATAACAGCAGTTTAATATGAAAAACTGAATCGATTCACTTCAATGTTTGTAATATAATGCCAATGTCAGGCAAATTATGACAAAATTAAAAGCTAAGTTCGGATGATTGCAAACTTATTCTGGCAGATTGAAAGTTTTGAACAGAAATCTAATCTTTAATTAAAAGTTTCTCCCACGAATGGCTATAACCTACCAAAAATATAAGCATCCAAATTTGAAGTATATGCTGGACTATGTGCACAGACAAATCTACTGGTACCCTCAAGTTTGGAATTAAGTAAACCAAAACAATGTAAATTTGAGGACAGCTGAAGCTCCTAAGATGGCTTAAAGCAAAAAATGTAGAAAGGGATCACGAGCTCTAAAAATATCTTCCATAACATTACGAGTCTCCAAAACCAAAGGGCAAAGAAAAGCCTTGTCCCATCACACAAGTGGAAAATGTTTATAAAGGATTACCCTTAGTATATTGGGCAGGACTGAATCCTGCATCACGTCACAACATCAAGAGCGAGGAGTAATTACCAACAGACAACAGCTAACTAATTACAACTATTCATGCAAAATACACTTATTTCTATTAATCTTCCTGTTTGCCAAAGCTTATTGGCTAGGTAATTCCTGCATGATGGAGGAGCCATTCATGTGGACACCTCTCAACCATGGTTATGACATCTTTTGCAGACTATTTTCAATACATCCCAGGGCAGTTGTTATAAATCCACGATGCTCCTCAAGATTTTACTTCCAAATTTCTCTTATCAATTATCCGAAATGCATAATTTTTTTCTCCTAGCGTTTAAGTTCAGAGAGCACACGTGGTTTAATGTCTTGACCACATGCATTACGTCATAAAGCATGATTAAAACTCAGATTCTATTTACACTTCAATTTCTTGGGCATCCCAATTTGCAATTCATCAGCAGTGAGTAAAATTCTACAGAGAAAATTAGAGGGTGCAAAAAGGATTCACCAATAGATTTGGGGTATCTCATATTTCAAGCATATAAACTCAACCTCAAAATGGTGTCTACAAACCTGGACCTCTTATTTGACTAATAAACTGGCCAGGTGAAAGCTCCTGTTGCCAGCAAAACTGAACATCCTCCAAATTGTCACTGACTGGTGCCTTCGGCTTTTTAATTGATACCCCTAAATTTTGGCATTCATGATCAGAGAGCCCCTTACTTGGATAGGACTCACGGTGATTATCAGCTGTCTTCTCTGGGAAAAAACAAAATTCCTTATTTCTTTGTGAAGAAAGATCACTAAATCTGTTTCTGTCCTCAGAACTAATTGAACCAACATCTTCGATCTCACAAGCTGAACTTCTATCCACGCTGATCCCAGGTTTTGCAGACAGTCCCAACCGCAAGGATAAATCACAATCTGTTGAGAGAGGTTTCCTGTGGAGATTCCCAAAATCTGGTTGTGTGATTCTCTTAGAAGTAATATCAGAGGCTGGACAGAAGAGATTTGGCAAGGCACTCATTTCAGCAGGCTCTGAAGTTGATGTACCAACAGGTTTGCCAACAAATATAGTGTTAGATTTTGCATTTCCTGGAACCTGGGAACTCAACCGGGAACCTTTGGCTTGAAAATGAGGTCCATAATATAGTGGATAAGCTAAACCCAACTTCAGAGGGCTGCTGGTTTCCGCTGTCATGATCTTGCTATGGCTAGTGGCGATATTCCCATGCAGAGAAGGGTAACTTGGAGGAGCACCTATGTTACCATTTCCAATGACACAGCAGTTTGATTTGGGGATATGAAGGGCTGAATTCGCATTCATAGGGGATCTTGAAAGTTTTAGTTGATTTTCAGAAGGAAGCGGTGACAACTTAGTGCATTGTTCTTCAATAGTTTTATCGATCATTCTAGGGGGCACAGAAGCAGATTCTTGAGGTCTCGGGTTGAGATAAGTCCTTGGGATACTGTGTCGTTGGCTTCTTGAAGCTCTCACAGGAATGCAGCCCAGATTAAGGGCAGCTAAGAAACATAAAAGTTATAAACAAAAGGTAAAAAATTAGAATTCAGCACCTCAGGGTTGTGTTAGTTTTGACAACTTATAAATTGCAAACTAAATTAAATTTTGTGCTAGTGGGCATCCAAAATGAGAGCAAGCCAAGTTCTTGGTTTTGAGAATTGGATCTGAAACAGCATGAGCTAGAAAGAAAAATACCTTCAACACATGGCGGCAAAAGCTCTCCTGTCTCAGTGCTCTCATCTCTCCGTATAATCGTGTTAATGGCATCATTTACCCGGTCCCATAATGTATCGAGATTCATGTACTCAGCCTGAGCAATGAAACACTGCAAAAATAAATACCTAAAAAGAAAATAAAAACAAACAAAAAAGAAGTAAATACAATAAGAGATCCGAGAACTTTCAAGCACAATTAAGAAGAGAAAACCTCAGAATTGGCTTTAGAGTACATGATTTCCTCGGTTTTGAAGACTACAATAGGAAGCTTGTCCTGCCACTCCATGTTCTTTTTAATTTGGGCGTTGTGACTCTGATGGACAACCCTAATCATACATATGGTGGAAATCACAAAATGTACCAGAAAGGGAAAAAATAGTAACTGGGTATGGAAAAAACAAGCAAAGGAAGAAGATCCAGAACCTGAAAATCTGTTGAATGATAGAACCTCTCATGGGTTGGTGTCTCTCGCTGTGCCATGCTTTCCTCACACACTCATAAGGTCTTGGCCCTGGCCTTGGCATCTTCAATTGAAATTTACTAATTAAATCTTCTGCTAGAACTAACAATATGTGAGTGAATTTATGTAGAGGAAGGAATGATATATTATTTGTGTTTTGGATGAGAAGGAGCAGAAAAGACTCTACATGCTGAGAGAAAAATAGATATCTAAGTCACTTCCTTCTTGTTTTGCTTTCGCTTTTCTCTCAATTCCCAATCCGCATTTATGCAATGGCGATTTTTTTTCTTTGGCTGGGGAGTAGTACAAAGGAGAGAGAAAGAGAAGAGTTGCTTTCCCATACTAGCTTTGTTATCCTTCAATAATTTAAGAGAGTTTACCATTTTTTGATGTACAGGCAGTTCCTTTTTTTATTTATTTATTTTAAATCCGGAAGAAGATAGGTCATTTTCGTAGGGAAAACAGTGCGGGTGGGTGGGTATCTAAAAGTGCCCGGATTAAAGTCTACCATTAAAATCTCCTGCCCATGCCCATCAGGCATTCAGCAATTTGCACATCAATTACCCAGCATAGGCATAAAACAATAGACAGCTTAACATCCTATTTTCAGACTGAATCCTTTGCCACAGTCACTTGTGGCGGTAAAGATTTTGATTCACCCCCTCACATTTCTCGACTTCATCTTCTCTCTCTCTCTCTCTCTCTCTCTCTCTCTCTCTCATATATCTTACAGATATATTGCTTTATCCACAATGGATTATGAGTGGCAAATGATGGATGTAAGCAACAGAACAGCAACAAGGTTGATAGTGTAGTCGAGTCAAGTCGACAGCATTGCAGCAAAAACTGAGTGCTGTAAAATCCCCATCTTTCTATAAAGTGTGAGAATGGCCTAACATTACACTTGCTAGACTGTCTTGACATTACCCTGACAATGCAATTGCATGGGTTACCTATCTCCACTACCTAATGTCAGGTCCACTCTTGAAAATGGCCTTGCATTTCAAGCACTGAACCCTTTTCTGTACTTCTCAGACATCCATTTTTCAACCTCCAATCCACATCATGAAATGAAAAAGCATGGATTCTCGGCTCTTCAATGGGACAGATATAATAAGTTAATATTTGAAGATAGACACATCACGAGAGTGCTCTCTCCGTTATTTGCCTATTCAAAAGGGCATTTGTTTTGGTTCTCGTAAATAGACAAATCTTGTTCATCCATGGTTTTAATTTTAAATAATATTTAAGGATATAAATATTTTGTATAAAATTATATATATTGATTAAAGTAGCATAATAATTCTAAAATTTTTTTAGTCCATGTTATTTATAATTATCAATTGTATTAATGTGGATCAAATGAAAATTAATACTATCATATTACATTAATTAAAAATATATAAAAATTAATACTTTTATTTTTATATTTTACAGTTTATGATGATGTTGTGTAAATATATATTAATTTATAAGATTAATAGATTTTAATTTAAATTAAATAAAAAATAAAATTTAGTAGAAGTACCGAGTTTACAAAGCAAGTATGTATATATAAATGAAAGAAAATTTTAAGATTTTCATATGCATAATAATATAAATATATTAATTAAATAAATATTTTTAAAAGACATTCAAAAAATATTTTCAGAGGTTTTACTTTCAAATAAAAAGTTAGAAACAATTTTTTTTAATTTAGCAAAAATTGTGACAAATATTTTTATTAAGTTAAAAAAAGTATATTAATTATTTAAAATAAATAAATCAAGTCATTTAAATATTAAAGAAAAAAGAAAAAAATTCTTCGCGAATATTTATTTTCCCAAGTTTATTTATTCTATTTTTATTTTTTTTAAATTTCATAGCTTAGTTTTTTGATATACTATCTACTCATTGTACATGTACACAAAATAATGTGCTATGGTATTATTAATTAATAAAAATATAAAATTAATATAATTAAAAATAATAAATAATATTGATCAAATAAAAACTAATACTATTATAATATATTAATTCCAACAAAAAATTTATATCTCTAATATTATTTGATTTATAATATTATTTAATTTATATTCAATATCAATACAAAAAAAGGTAACTGGCCCCTAGTGTATACTCAATCGTTTAACAAATTAATAATTCTATCATAACAATTAATAATGAAACCGACGATAATACAAAATTAATTTCACAATTACTTATCTCTCTTTTTTCTTAAAAATATTATTTATAATTACTTTTATATCTTTGTATACAATAAAAAAAATTAAATACAATTATTTATTTATCTCATATCATTATAACATATATTTACTTATTATTAAAAAATTAATTAAATCTCAATAATTAAAATTAAATAATTTTAAAAATTCACACTCATCGTAACTAGTAATCTAAAAAAATAATTCTTGTAATTTTTCCTAAATTATTATCACTGTCTAACAATTAACTATTAACTATTTAATTAATTTATTTTATTTATAATAGTAACTAAATGTATGTTACAATGATAAAAAATAAATAATTATATTTAATTTTATTATTATATATAAATATATAAAAATAATTATATATTATTTTTTAATTAAAAAACTGGTTATTTGAGTGAAATATTATTAAACATTAGAGAAGGTAAGTCATTAATAATATTTTATGTTAGTATTTTTACACCCAAAAAAAAAAGGGAGATAATAAATTAGCTTTTTTAAAATGATATTTTTTTCCTAATTTATTATTTAATAAATAAATATCATATCACTTGACATAAAAGAAAAAATACCCATTGTGCCATGTATTGGAATAGCATTATGGAAGAATCATCTTACACCTGGGTTTCAAACATCAACCGGAAGAGATGCTTGTACTCGAAAGGAAATTTAAATATATATATTTTTAATTTGATATCTTCAATTGGAAACTTTTATAAAAATTAAAAATTATTACACTATTTTTATTTAATTAATAAATTTAAAATGTAGATGTAGTTATCAATAGGGGATTATACTTTAATTGGATTCCTACAATTGTTTTTATTCCTACAATCCCATTGCCAACCCAATTTTCCTTGTAATTATTCGGAAAATCAGTTAATTAACATCCTCGAACAGTAACGAACAAATTATCGTCAAGAGCGACGGTTCTGTAGTGTGGGTTCCACTTCCTGCACATAGTCGTCGTGGTCATCATCACAGTGAATCTGGTCAAGAATAAGACCAATCCCATTGTAAAAAGCACCATCAAAACCAGGCTTAAGACAAATGAGGATCCCCCAAAGAGTCACATTAGTTGACAGGTCCACTTTTCTTTTGATCCGAGCCACAGAATTGTTTGTGATGAGTTTTCTGAAGATGTGTTGTATATATTGTATAACAACGCTGTGAGAAACCCCCCACCCCCAAACGTTATGGTACTCCTCAACTGGTTCACCAAATACGTGTACCACCACGTTCGACCCTCCGATGATTGATGATCTGTAAATGCTGAAAACTGGGTCCTGATCTACTTTTTCTCACCTAGATAGCCTTCCCATCGTTGATGGAGGCTCGGTTTCTGCTTTCCAAAATGCGAGTCAGACATAAAGCAGGCCTTCACTTCTCCAATTCGACGCGAATTATGTGCGATACTTTTTAAATGGACTCCAATTTTTTTAATTTAAGATTCTAATATATATATATATATATTAAAATCTTAAATTAAAAAAATTGATATTACAAAATAAAAAAATTATTAAAAAATGATAAAATTTAATGGTACAGCTACATGCATGCATTTTATTTTGGCCCCATCCACTTAAATGTAATATTTTTAAAAATTATTTTTTGAAAAATAAATAAATATGTTCAATTATATTTATTAAAAATAATTTTATGATTAGATAAACGTTCTCTTCTAATTAGAATTGAACCTAGCTAAAACTTTCTTGTTGTGTAGGTCATCTAATCGATTAGATTATAATATAAAAATTATACAATATAAATTCTCAAGGTTTTTTTTTTTGTTACCATTACACTTTCTAAATCTTAATTTTTACATTATAATCCTTAGTTTTTAAGTTATAATTCTAATTTATAAAAATAAAAAATAAAAAATATCACAAAATAAAATTGACGGGAAATTTTGAGGGTTTGTACACTATAATAGTGGCCTTTCCCGTCATCTAACAGCAATAACAGAATTAAAATTCTTTCAATATCTCTCGAAAAAACCATCCCTACTGGGTTACC
Organism: Trichilia minutiflora; assembly: GCA_035590515.1. Classification (NCBI taxonomy): domain Eukaryota; kingdom Viridiplantae; phylum Streptophyta; class Magnoliopsida; order Sapindales; family Meliaceae; genus Trichilia; species Trichilia minutiflora. The sequence continues at coordinate 2,386 of JAVXUL010154776.1, read as the reverse complement.
TTTCTCCGAAGTGTGAGTAGAGATTTTCCATCAGCATCCACGAGTACCATCTCATCTATTGTTTGCGAATCCGAACCATTGGAATCAAATCGGAATATGATCTTTCCTTTTGGATCCTAAACAAGGAAACTGTCACGGGGCAAGAAAACACAAGTCTTGTGAACCGTCAGCTGGGTTTCCACTTCAAACAGAACCTCTCGTCCACAATCGCATCTCCAGACTCCAGTACCACTACCCATCTCTTATCTTCCTGCTATCTGCAGTAATCAGTAGAATTATATGAGATAAGATTCAAGTTTATAGCTTAAAAACAGGGGTTCGATCGAAGGTTTGTAAGAAACGGTTGGACAAAGTTTTGAAGAGTTGAAGATGCCAGAGGATTGAAAGATTTGGTCGAACCAAGTGTCAAATTCGTTCAAACTGAATTTTTGCAATTCTGGATCCGAAAGTTTTAAAAGTCGGCAGCAGGTTCGGCGACACTAGATTCAGCCAAAGTGACCATAACTATTCATTCGACTGAATGTACTCAATTTCTAGATGGCTTTAGAAATTCTATTTTGTTTCGACTTGTATTTGAAAACCTATAAATATGTGATATTTTCTAAGTTAAATTAAGACTTTGACATCTTGTTGAGGAGACTAGGAAAGCAAAAGAAAGAGAGAAAGAATGACTGAGGTTTAGAAGTTTGTTCTTAGGCTCTTGTAACATTGAATCATAGTTCTCCAGGTTAATAACAGATCTTTTTCTCTGATTTCTTGTGTTTGCGTATGTCTGATTTGTTTTCACATGGTTATAAGTTTTCTAAACCTGGTTGTTTGCTTTGCTTGGTTGACTTGTCTTGTGTTTTCTTCTTTAATTGGACCTGAAGGTTGTTTACGAAGGATTATTAAATAAAATCATACAAAAACATTTAATTCCCAAGATTATACAAGTATCATATGCTTAAATTAAAAAATATATTAATATATATATGTTAAACTAAGGGTTAGTATTATATTAATTTCTTAGTTATGAATTGATGAAGACTAGATCCAAACATCTTGAATCCTTTACAATCTACACCAACAAACACAAGGAAGAGAGTTGATCCAACCTAGGAGAGTGATCATTTTTTTGTTTCAAATTTTCATTCTTTTTTAGTGAAAAAGACATATATATATATATCCTTAATTTTGCATTAAATTAATGAAGTATTTATTCAATAAATATTAATTATTGAATAATTATTATTTAACTATTAAGCGATATATAGAAAAATATCACCCAAGAGTCTTTTTGCAAATACAATTTTTAAAATATTATTTAAATTAAATTTTTTAATTTAGATTTTATCTTTTGACTTTACGGTTATATTTTTTTAAGTTATTTAAAAATCTGTATCATCAATAAGTCATATAACTTATATTAAATTATATATACACATGCACAAATTCTTTGACACTTCTAAGCAATATATATATATATATATATATATATATATAACATTTATATATATTATTCGACTTTATATTATGCCAAATTTGTTAACTCTTTATAGATAATATTTTCTTTCTTTGAATCTTCCTTAACATATAAGGTTATTGGAACCCCCCAAGAGTGGCATAGTGGTGGGGGTTGGGCTTGGGATCTCAAGGTCCCAAGTTCAATTTCCCCCTAGTCATCTTTGTTGAAGTGCCTAGGGGGTCAGGTTTCGGTTTTCTTCAGTCATTTGGTATCGCCTGTCGTAGGGTATTTACCTATCATAGGGTACCACGGGCGTTTCCGACTTAGGCCTGGGCCCCGTCCCAGTGACGCTACCTAAGGGTAGTCGAGGGCCTGGGTCCCCGGGGCAAGCAAATCCCGGAGTGTTGACTGGCGGTTGGAGTTTTCGGATTTCCCAAAAAAAAAAAATATAAGGTTATTGGTTTGACTATTAAATTTATTGTAGATTAGCTCTAAGCTTACTCGGATGCTTTCTCAATGTTACCCGTAAGTTCAACGATTATAATTAACATCTAATAATATGTTATAGTCTTTAAATTATAATAAAGAATATTTTATCAAATTCACTTAAATATTGTGCATATCATCTGGATAATATCCTTTCATTGTCCAATGTTAATCAAGTAAGAGTTCATAGAATATCAAAATTATAAACTCAATATATCTATTAATCATCAATCAATATGTTATAAACTTATCTCATGAACTCTTTCGTATAACATTTAATTTATTTTAACAAAAGATTTATATTTTAGATATTTATCAATATTCATCTACGAACTCAAATCTAGATTGAATTAGCAGTTATTCCCAATCTAATAGGTCGATTTAACAAATCCTATCTTGACCATTATTCGTCTTTACATGTAAATAATAAATGATCAAACTGGCTTTAACATACAA
>JAVXUL010154765.1:0-13810 GCA_035590515.1 Trichilia minutiflora | reverse complement strand
CCCTAGTTGTTTAAAGCTGAAGGTATTTGCTTGTCTTTAAATTAATTAGATTCGAGGACGAATCATTTTAAAGGGGGGGGGGGAATTATCACAGTTGAAAGTTGGTATAATAGTTAAATTAAAATGATGAAAATTGAAAGAAAAAAATCTTTTCCTAATTGACGAGATTAAATAGGGTTTTAATTAATTTAGTTTGAAAATTTTATATTGGAATTCGATTATTTAGTAAACGGGTGTATTATATAAAAAAGTGTAAAAAATTAAATTAATTGAGGCTAGTTTTCATTTGTAAGTGAACTAGATTGTAATAAAATAAAAAGGTTAGTCCAAAATCTTAACTAACCTGAACTTTTGGGGGTTAAATAAAATTTTCAAGAATGTTTTACACAAAAAAAAAATTATAAAAGCTTCTCATCTTTCTCTTGGCCGAACTATAGGAAGGGAAGAAGCAAAGGAAGCTTGGCAAAAAATCAAGCCAAAAAGTGAAAAGAAAAGAAAGAACAATCAAGCAACAAAGTGGAAGAATCCATTTGGGAAATCTTTTTCAAGCTTTAAACATAAGTTAAATGTAAGAAAAATCATTTATATTTTCTACAGTAAATGTAAAATATAATGGTTCATGTTAAAGAGATGTATAGATGTGTTGATGATGGTGAGAAAGTGATGATATTGTTGTAATCATGATTGCTAACCTAATTATGTATGAAAAATTGTATAGATTATGTTGGGCTATAAAGGGGGAATTTTAGCTATTACAAAGCAGCAAGTGTGGAAGTTGTTTGATAAAATGATAATGAGAAGGAGGTGGTGTGATGTATGTGTGAATTGGTGGCTGTGAATTGGTGCAAAGGATGATATGTATAATAATGGTGGCTTAATGTATGTGTTTGATATGGAATCATGTAGAAACTTTTATGGTTTGTTTTGGATACCTTTTGGTGCATGGAAATGGTCATTTAGAAAGATAGAATGTGGTAATGTAAGACCTGGCTGTGTATAGTCAAACTTAGAACAAAATTATTCACTTATGTTTAACATGTATGCTGTCGAATTTTTCCTGAACATGATGGGAAAAATGACCTATAACTTGAGTTTTAGACATCCATTTGATGAACCGTAAAACTCTTCATAAACTAGACACACTATGGTGTAACATAGTCAAAAATTAGAATTTTTTAATAAAAATAAAAGTTTCTAGAAATCTCGTAATAGGACTGCCCAAACAGGTGACTGAAATTGGCTTCACTGAGCAGTGTGGAAAGCTTTAGTTATAACCTAGGTTTCAGAAGTTGAACTTGAAATCCGTGAAAACTCACTAATTTTAGACACATGAGAGCTTATTCTATAAGAATTTCAACCTCAGATTCATCACTAAGTAAATACAGTAAATTTTGAAAGTTGGCTGATCAGTTATGATAATATCCAGGTTAGGGTTAGTGGAAATAATGTGGGGGACATTATAAACCCTAAGCTAATGCATAGCATTTGCATGGTGAGTTAATGTATGATATGTATGATATGGCTCTGAAGTAATGAATTAAAAGTGTAGAACATTAATTTGTGTGTGAATGAATTAAAATACGTTAAGGTAGTGGTTATATATATCAAACCTGACCATGCATTATCACTGAACTATATGCAATCAATTGATCGTAACTTGAGTTGTAATTAACAAAATTGAGTTTTGTAGAAAGATATGTCAACTAGACACATAAAGGAATAACCAGTAAAAGTTTTGGCCCCTATCCTATACCCTGCCAAGCCCAGTGAATTCTACAAGTCAACATTGTGCTGTATGACGATGCTTTAGGTAATGGGAAACTAAATTTCGATAACTTGATATGTGTAACTCTGAATTAGGTTCAGTAAAATTTGTAGGCAACCTTGATATGTTAATTTTTCAGATAATATGAATGCTCATGCATATAGCATTTTGTTCATGATTTAAGACATATGTTATACAAACTACTCCTACAAGGCTTTAAATTAGCCATAAATCGACAACCGAAGGCACAAGCACCGATAACTCCTTAAGACACTCTGGATCAGCCATAAAACTGTGAGTGAAGCACTTAGTTCAATTACTTTATTTATTTATTTGTGAAGAAGAATGTAAGAATTAATGGATTACTTTACATGTTTGTTATGTTAATGTATGATTTTATTATAACTGATTGAATTGGATATTGAGCTTTTTGAATGGATTTGAAATGAGTTTGGAAATTGTTTGAAACATGGATTTATGTTTTCTAGCTTTTATGAATGTTTGATATTGACGACGTACACGGATCATAGTATGGGAAAATGCAGGAGGACACTCCTGGTCCTTCCATTTTTTTCGTTCAGTTGGATATTCCTGAACGTAGTATATTAACGATCGGTTGAGATACTCCCGAGCGTAGCTTGTCTGTTTTACTTTAGCTTATTTTATATAAATATGTTGACTAGAACTAGAAGTATCTTGACTATTATTATCTTGAATATCATTATCACCACTAATTGTTTTTTTTTTTATATTAGCACTTCACTCACTGAGTTTCCAGACTCACTCCCTCTTCTTTAGATATTTTGCAGGACCAATCCACTGCTGAGCCATTACCTATTCAGAGAGATATGAGTGAGGAAGGAAGATTGTGCTGCATTCATTAGGGTTGGGCCATTACATTCCAAGAGCGTTCACGTAGAATGCATAGGCAGTTTGTAATATATGTATTTTTGGATAGTGCATAATTTTGTATGTTATTGGTCATTGTATATAAAAGATTTTATATCTATACAGTACTGCACGTTCAGGTCATATATATTTTGATTTATTTAGGTGTTCTTATATGGGCATTGAATGACATATGGTTTAATAACATTGAGTAGTCTAACATTAGTTAAAGGCTTAGGGTGACAATAGAATCTATCACCTATCGGTAGCATCTCCGTACTAGGGATGTTATATCTCTCCATATACAAACAGTACTCATCTTTCATCTCTCTTAAAACTTTAATCAAATTTATCCACTTTCTTCACTTTGTTACATCTTCATTACTTCTTTTCTTTCACTTTCATCATAAGCGAAAGAGCAAAACGTGTGGCTTGAGAGGTGGATGATCCTAACAATAAGAGTAAATCCAAGACTTATTATAACACCCAACTATTTCCTTCTAAGGTACTGGCTACTAAATTTAAAAAGGAATTTGAGAAATGACAAATTAACTCGAGTAGGATTTGAAAGAAATCGTGACATACAAACACACAACAAAAAAAAATGTTTTCCGACCAAGGCTCTAAGCGATAAAACCTAGTATTTTAACATATAGAAGAATTTAAAATCATACCCCTTTTGTGTTTATATGAATCTAATGAACCACGTAACACAAACTCTCAGATTTGTATCTCTATGGTATCCAGACAAACTGGATACATCAAGTCGGAGTGCTAACTCCTTATTCATATCTCCTTGTGTTTCACTCTCTCTTGTGCGTTCCAAAAACTCGCAGGTTTAACCCCAAGCGCCTACCACCTAAAACCTCAAAACCACTTCTCTCTAGTTTCCTATAATTTTACCTTAATTACAAAATTACCCAAATTAAAAAATTTTGTCAATTAGGCCATAACTCAATTTAAGATTTGATAATTTGCACTTAGATCCTCACCAATTTTTCCTTTTAGTTTTTCAATGTTTTCTCTAAATCTTTCCCTATTAATCCTAGGAAATATTTTGTATGATAGTTTATTCTTAGTTTATTTATAATTTAATATATTTTTAATCTTAAGAAAGAGTTTGTATAATAGTTTATTCTTAGTTTATTTATAATTCAGTCTGTTTTTATCATTTTTTTCTTACTTATCTATTTAATTATTTTTAGAAGTAAAATAAATAAATATATAATTAAATAATTAAATAAACATCAAGATAGACTGAACATCCTGTTGACTCTCCCTCTCCTGATTAAAACCCTAATAATTAATAAACATATAAAAAAAAAACAAGCACCTTATTTACTCTTCTTTTCTTAGTGAAAACCCTAATTAAATTAGAAAAACTCTCTAAAATACTTAACAAATCATAAACCTCAAAACGGACTGGTAACTTATTGATTCTCTTTCTCTTAGTCAAAATCTAAATTAAATTTAAAATATCCTTTAGATTACTTAATAAATCATAAACACCAAGATGGGTCAAATACCTTATTAACTCTCCTTATCTTAATCAAAACCCTAGTTAAATTTTGAAAATTCTTAATAATTAATCAATATCAAGATAGACCAAATGCCTTGTTGTTGCTCTCTCTTTCAGTCCAAATTTATATTAATTTATTAAATAATAAAATAAGATTAAAATATTTTTTGATAATGGTTTAACAGAAGTTATGCATTCTTAACATCTTTTTCATGCTTAACCAATCAGCTGACCTTATATTCTCATTAAAATAATTGGATGATTTATTTTATCATTATTTATATAGGTTACAACTCTAAAAAATAATCTAACCTTCTAGACGAAGTCAATATTATCAAATTCAAAAAAAAAGATCTCGACTTAATTATGAGCAAGACGATTCAGTATTGACATTAAGAGTAGAATTGTTCTTGTTTATGGTTCACTAAGAAACTAACACGCGGATGAAAATTTAAGAAATTTAAAGTTATATTTAAGATTTATATGCGACTGATAGCTATAGACTTAAAGAATGAACTGATTAATGAGGTCAATTCAAGTCAGAATTTGAGTTTTTGTAAAAAATTAATTTTTGACTAAAAACTGAGAGGCTTGATATTTGAAAAAATATTTGAAACTCTAAGAGCTTTTTGTATGTCAAAGACCATAGACATATGAAATGATGTAACGGCCTGAGAAATCTTTAATCAATGAAAATGTTGGGTATAACATAGTTAAAATCTCAGTTATGATATAAAATTCTGAGTAACATAGTTAAAATCTCATTTATGATATAAAATTCTGAGACCACCCTCACCAACAAAGAGGGTCTTAACAATAACATAAAATTTAAGTCAATAAAAGTCTAAGTTATAACATAAAACCCTAAAATCTTCTAAACCAATGAAGATATCAAGTATGAAGTAATATAGATCCTAGGTATAATGTAATAAAAGTCTCGATTGTGGTGCTGAATCTCAAAATCACATTACGATGATCATTATAGCTGTAAGAAAGGTTTAAATTTACAGATTTTTTTTACAAATTTTTAGCTTAGAAGTTATATCCCATGATAAGGGTTCACCATCCCATGATTACTGAAAAAGAAAGCTATGAGTATAGAAAATATGATGGTAATTAAGTTTAAAAGTGATAAAGGGCATAAAAGATTAAAAAAAATCATATACAAACTAAGATTAAAAAAAGAAAATTATCAAATTGTTATCATTTTTTTGTCTGAAAATTCATATTAAAAAAATTCTAATTTAAACATCAAAGAATTTTCACTAGATCACTGGTTTTATCCTTGATTAGTTTCTTTGATTTTAGGTAATAAGAAACTTAAGTAAGAAGAAAATTTTGGTGTTCAAAGTTTAAAGAAGTTTTTACATCAACATGTATATACAGGTATATCACTTCTTATATTTAATGATTATTTTTATATACAATAACTTTTTCGATATTTCTTTCAACCATTTTTTGTTCTTTGTCTCAGTTATCTAAGCTGTCACAAAATTCATATTAAATGTCATCTTTTACTAGGTGGTCAAAGATTTAAGACATATTATAATTAACTTTTATCTTATGTCCGTTATGGCATAAAAAGTAGTTGTGCGGCCATAACGTCTCGGCATCAAACATGTTCTTAGATTCTATTATATCTGTATGGATTGGTACATCCTTAAATGTTATATCTAGTTTAAGTTTAAACTCAAAATTGAACAAAAAATTGCAATTGCTCAAAGACAATAACCATCAGTTAGGCGAATAGCCAATACAATACAATATCTATTATTTTCAAAAATGACAAACATTCTCTAGGAGTTGATTATATATTATGTTGATGTTAGAATCGCGTGTACACTATAAATCTTCTCACCTAAAAGCATATATAGAATCTCTTACATCCATTAGAGAAGATGAAGTTAGAACAATGATTTCTTCTATTTTAATTTCCAACACTGCATTAGAACCAATAATCGTGGAAAAAGTTTGATTTAGAGGAAAGATATATCTTGGTTTAGTAGCTTTTAACCACATTACAAGACTAGTTTTCGGAACTATAGGAGCTGAGTGAAGACACCATGGACTCCTTTGCAACATGATTACCGTTGAATGGACCAACACAAGGGGTCCAACACAAAGCCTACCAAGAGTTGGACAGAATCATTGGGCTGAATCACGTGATGAACGTGTCAGATATCTTTTACTCTAAAAAAGTAGTCAAGGAGGATCTATGATTGCACCTACCAACACCATTAATGCCAACCCACAAAGCCTACACTCATGCCAAAATTTGACATTCTCGAAAGAACATTTTTTCCGGTAAATATATTGGCCATAGCCCGCTACCCATCAACATGGGCTAACATATTAGAATTTAAGCCCGAAAGGTTCTTGCCAAAGGTCACGATTTTCGGCTGTTATCACATAAAGGTAATAATTTGAGTCTAGACACGATTATTCGATACGAATTCGATATAATTAAATAGATTTAAATTTAAAAATTTTGATATGAATAATAAACGGATCGTATTCGTGTCACACGATTAATAATCGTGTCGGATTCGGATTTAATTTTTTGAATTCGTTTATTCGTTTAAAATACGATTAAAACATGATTAATTTAATAAATAATCGTATTTAAATAAATAATTATTTAATATAATAATTTTATTTATTTATATTTATACTTATTTTATATTAAATAAATAATTAATTAAATAGGCTGAATTTTACATTGATTAATTAAATAGATTGAAATCGAGTTAATGATCCAATCGTATTATGATATAGTATCTATTTAAAAAGTAAATGACACGATTAATAAATGGATGATACGATTATTAAACGGATGACACGATTAATAAATAGATCGTATTTGGATTGAGGATTCTTGATACGATTAATAAATTAATCGTATTTGGATAAGTATAAAAAAATATTATAAGCTCATTGACACGATACGAATACGATTCGTTTATTCGAATTGACACCCTTATCTAAAATGCTCGACTCAAATTCATTTTATTTTCAATAAATTTGTATATATTTTTAGTTGAGCTTAGCTTTATGTTAAAAAAATTGTATATGTCCAATTTTGATTATTTTTTTTTGGTTGATAGTTTATTTTGATGAAGAATAATCCTTGGACACATAACAATCTAGGGCTTAGGCATCTACATTTTTAGATTAGCAAATGCAGTCTTGTAATGGGAGATAATAAATAAAAATGTAATAAAATTCTTTTTAGTTTCATATAAATAAAAAATATTAAATATAAGCATGTTAAAATATTTTCAAAAAAATTAAGTTGTTTCAAATAAGCACAAAGTTTTAATTTATAAAAATAATTAAATAAAATTTTGAAAACGACCAAAATTGAATTAAATGAATTTTAATTAATTAATTTAAATTTAGATTATCAATTAAATAAGTTGAGTAAGATAAATTTTTTATCAATAGTCATATTTTAACTAGTTTGATTTGAGTTATAATAATAGAAAAATATAAATTCTTATTAATATAATAAAACTATATTATTAAGATATATTTTATATTATTTTTTTCATAAAATTATTAAACAAGTAACAATAATCTAAATATATTGTTACATAATTTATTTGTGTAAAATTTTATACAAGTAAAAACACCATTTGAGTTGACTTTAATCAAATACAAATCAAACTTTGGAAGAAAGATAATTACCCATGGTTTCTAGAAATAATATGTACCTCCTGACATAATATTTGTAGCAAAACTTTTTATAATTTATTATTAGTAATTAATATTTATCTATCGTTAAATTTATATATTTTTATTAATTAAAAGAAAAAATTATAGGAATAAATTTATGGAAGGAGCAGCGGAAGAAGAAAAAAAATATAAGAACATGTTTAACGGTGATAGATAACAGAAATCACATAAATTTAAGGAATATGAGTATTTATCATTGATAATAAATTATAAAAAAAATTCTTGTTATAAATATTTTAAAAATATTTATTATTTTTTAAAAAAATAGGAGATAAATGTCTTCCTCCCTTCAAACTTTACATAACCTATAGTAAAAATGAGACTCCGGTAAAAATAGAATACCGACATCTAGATTCTAGAAGCATTCCAAACGCCAATAATCTATGCCCAGCTGAAAATTAGCTTCTTCCAAGGTCTTACAACAAGAAAAACGTTGCGTTCAACTCACGCCTATTTAAAACAATAAAGAAAAAAAATTATATTATCCATTAATAAATTAATTAAATAATTAATGATCTCGTTTTTCCATGAACAATCTCCATCCTTTCATCATTCGTTTTTCAACATGTACAGCCAAATCGAGAACAAAAGATTTCTGACTTCTTCTCCCTGGATAAAAGAATAATCGCGGACACATCTTTGATTTCCCGCAAGGAATTACTATCAATTTGTTTAAGCATATAAATACAAATTTTCTAACTTTAAAAATTATAATTAATGAAATAAAATAAGATTTCTTGTGTTAGTGAGTGTCATTATCACTTAATATAAAAATTAATTATGATTGATTAATTCAATTTTTGTAAAATTTAAAAATAATAAATTTGAAAGAAGGTGGGTTGGCCTTACCAAAATTTTTTGTCGTTGCTTGGGGTGACCTGAAGGTCTTTGCCAGAGAACTTAAATTTTTATTTGGCCGTTGTTTAATTATAATTGTCAAATATGAACAGAACAATTAAATATTGTGCTCTTAAAAGTAAATTAATTAAATTTTGGAAAAGTTTTGGTTGTTTCTTTCAAGACTCTTTCTACTCCGTTGGTGCTTCTAGTGGAGGATGCCTACTCATGGCCACCAGTTTTGCCAAGATTAAATATTTAGTCGTAATTAATCAGCATTTTTGTAAAATAAAATAAAATTTTGAATTTCCTTGAAACTACGATTTGTTGTACGAAATGAAATTTTGAATTTCCTTAAAACTACGATTTCTTGCACGGAGCATTGAAATAAGAAAATTTTGGTCACAACTAGCTAATACATATGTATATCTGCATTGTATAAACAATTACTTAAAAAGATATATCGAATCATTCTTGCTTTACCGAGATAGTCTAATTAGTATAAGCACTAAGGAAGGGAAATTTTGATTGCATTTTCTTACTGGGTGGGTTGTTGAGCCCCATTGAGGATAAAAATAGGTGGAAACCCTGGGATAAAATATGAAATGAAATTGCAGACCATTTGACTAATGGGAGGAGTACCTACTATGAGAGCGTATATATATATATAATGGAGTTGATTATTGTTATTTCAGTCGATTGCATTTTGCTTCTCGTCAATTTATGTCACTGCGTAGACAAATTAATAAGAACTTTTTCAATGCGTCCATACCGCCTTCATACAAGGACTCATCGGATTACAATATTTAGATGGTTAAAAGAATTTGAATTTCAATCCTATATAGTAGAGATAGAGATAGAGATAGAAAGAGATAGAGAGAGGGGGAGAGAGAGACTCATAATTAAACGTGGACATTTACTTTGAGATGAAATTTTAATTCAATCAATATGGATTATGTTTAAGTTAATCTAATTCAATATAAGTATGTTATAATTCAATTCAATTTAAATGGTATGAAACAAATTAGATTAAATAAGTTTCACGGATTGAGTTTTAGGTCTAAATAAATATTGTTTAAAATTTAGATAAAAAAAATAAAAAATCATATGTTATAAAATAAATAAATTAATTTATAATATGTTAATATTTTTATATTAAAATAATTACATCAATTTTTACTATTAAACTTTTTTTTCTACAATTATTACTTAACTAAAGAGAAAAAAATTAATAAAAAATAGAATGAAAAAAATATAACTAGCTAAAAAAATTAACATTTCTTTATATTTATGAAAAATAATCCATAATATTAAAAATGATTATATTTGATATAGATTATTGAATTGAATTGAAAAATAATAAATTATAAAATTTTAATCTCCATGCAAAAATTTTTCAAATTAATTTAAATAATATAAATTAATAAATTAAATCGAGTTAAATAAGATAGATTGAAATTTACCCATCCCTACTCATAATTAGTTATATGATGTGTTCTCTCTTGTAATTGTTTATTGAATTTGTATATTTTATAGCCATCTGCTTAGTTGAATTTGTATCTTTGCTGTTTGTTAAGAATGTTTGGAGCTTTTGAAAGAATTGTTTACAGTCTTCTCTATTTGCCTACAGCCTTAAAAAAGCAAAAGCATTTTTGCTAGACTCGCAAATAAATTATATGAACATAATCCACTGGGATTTGTCGACAAATAAAATCAATTTTCTTTTGGACATGTACAATTATTTGCATATTATTACAGACATTATAAAAGACACGTTTAAAGTGTTATAATTTTTAAATTATAATTATTGTAAAATAAAATTATTAATTGTCCATTGGCAGCTAAATTTGAGCTACCAAATAATTTAGTAAGTTTTTAAATATTAAATATATATCGCAATATGTATTGTGGATTGTGATTAGAAAAAAAATATCCATGGTAAATGATTGATTTGACAGTTGGAATTGAAGACTTTTTTAAAAATTTCCAACTCATATCGACGAAATCAAACCGACAATTTCCAAATCATGTCAACATAATTCTAATTTTAAATGAAAAAGGAACACTACTTGTATTTGGCCCACGAAACAAATCACAGAGGGAAATGAAATCAAGATGAAAACAAATTCATTGATTAATCTGTAACCACTACGCCCGCTGGGAATCCCATTTTAAATAGATCAGAGTTCTGACTTCAGAGTAAGCATAGCCTTATTAATTATGATCCAAACACCAAAAATAATATGAAGGAAAACCATAAATTCAAGGTCATTTCCAAGCATGTAAATCTAAAATCAAGCATAGACAATGACCTGCAAACCCAAAACACATAATGAAAAATCTTATGAACGCATGCGGATTTCATGAAGTGTACGATGTTAACTGCTGAGGGAACTACGTGGCTGTGCCTAACAAGAATTTTTTTTTGATGACCTCATGGTTGCAATGCCGTTGAATTTTGATTCCTGTAATCCATGGTGATGAAACCCAAATCGCAAATTCATGGAAGGCGTGCGTTGAAAAAGTAAAAAGAAAAATCACACCAAGGGAGTGTTTTGAAGTTGGATAACAGCTGAGCTGGACTGCCTGTTTGGAGTCCAGGAGGATGAGATGGAGGGCTGATGTTGATGATCAACGGAGAATGATGTATGCGTAAGTGGACGTGTTAATGCATAGCAAGTAATGGAGAAATGGAGGCGGTTTTGGTCTTTCGGAAATCTATATATGGAAGAAGTTTAATATTTTTTTGGGTTGTTTAGTTCTTTCGCTCTTTATAGAAAATAGCAAACGGAGGAAAAAGGGAAAATTTGAATAGTTTATATTAAATAGAAACAATGGATTATTAAAATATAAATTTATTGTATATAAGGTGTATAATAAGATGATTTTATCTCATAAGAGATGGTTATTTTATATCTATCTTGAACTCGATTCATCATAAGTGTATTCTTTATAAGAATCAGGTGCAGTTGTGAATTTTATTTAAATTGCTCCTCTCACGTGACAGTTGTCTTAAATCTATCTAGAATTCGATAAATTAGAATTTCTCACGTATATAAAAAAAGAAAATATATATATATATATATATATATTCTCACGCATGTACGGGTGTACAAAGACAGAAAGATAAATATTTTTAATTACGGTGACTAAATTTTTATTTTACTTTATTTTTTTTAGGATTAAGAAAAATTCCTCCATTCAATTTTTATCAAGCCATTTAGTAGTGAATGGGACCGACGCATCACTTATATAACGCCCCGTGTTTTATATTAAAGGTATATTTGTTATTTTTTCCTTCTTCCGTTCATACATCTATATTCATTTCATTTTAATGTGATTGTGGATGTAATTCTAAACTCATGTGAAAAAATATTTAAGTGAAAATTTGAATATTGGCAGGTTCGATCTACCGAATAGGTGATTCGTTCGATCAAAGTTTTGAGGACTCTCGGAAAATTTTTGGCTTCAGATTCGTTCGAACGAAAGGAGGATTTGTTCGACCGAATTGTAATTCGTTCGATCAAAAAAGCCATTTATTCGACTGAAGTGTGGGTTCGTTCGATCGATAAATTTCAAGTTCTCTGACTACTGTTGATGCCAAGGAATTCGTTCAATCGAAATATTATTTGTTCAATCGAATCAGCGCGAAATAACGAAATTGCCCATTTCCAGAAGCTTCTTCCTTAAGAAAACTTAAGGACAAAATAGTAATTTCACCATTTTTCTATAAAAAGGGGTCTGGGGGCCAAAATTTTAGGGTTTCTCTCCATTTTTCTCTCCTTCTCCTCTCCTCTCACATTCTCTCCATCTCTCTCTCTAGACCCACCTACATTTTGCCCAAATTTCAATTTCTTTTCACCCACGAGCTGCATTCTACGCGTTTAGCATGTCGGGAGCATCAATTTGGTGATAGGAGCATGGATTCGTGAAAGAGAAGTTAAGGTTCCGGGAGAAAATCGGGGCTTTTCGAGTTAGAGGCGAAATCAAAATAAACCGATCACACCACGAGGTTCGTAGCTTCGTTTCTAACTCGTCTATATATTTATTTCGTGTTTTTATACATGTTGATTCGTATGAGTTTTCGTAGATTTAGCCATCATATTTTAGTTTTAAGGCGTAAAATGGGTTGTAGAGGAATCGTAGAAGTCGTAGGAAGTTAGATTTACGATTTCAAAGATTTTTGGTAAACATAAACAGTAACTCTGGTTACTGTTCTGGCAAAGGAGTAGGGTCCACTAGTTAGAATCGCAAGTATAAGTCGAGATGTGTTGATTTAGTAGTAATGTGGGTCTGTAGCGATAATAATTTGATAATCTGAGATTTAGCGAGGGTTTTAAACGAATCCGAAAAATGGATCAATGTTGGGAATTCGGGTTTAGCATGCATTGCACATATTTGGATTTCATTCGTATATTAGAATGTATATTAATGATATTTATGCGTGTGAATAGGCAACGGTTCAAGGTCGAGGTACTCGCGTAGCTCACCGAGGAACGAGGAGAATTAGAGAGTGTATACCCTCCCCAAGTTGTGAGTGGATTCTTTTTTGGTTTTACTTTTCTATTTCAATCTTGTTTTATAAATATATGATAAAATGTGATAATAATATAAATGTTTTTATTATTAAATGTTGTTATATGATTTTATATGAATTTCGAAA
This sequence comes from Trichilia minutiflora, assembly GCA_035590515.1. Lineage (NCBI taxonomy): Eukaryota > Viridiplantae > Streptophyta > Magnoliopsida > Sapindales > Meliaceae > Trichilia > Trichilia minutiflora. The sequence continues at coordinate 403 of JAVXUL010154765.1, read as the reverse complement.
TGAGTTGGTATATATGCTTGATTTGTATGAGAACATTGATACGGCCTTTGAGCCATGTTTTATGTTTTGGATTGATGGCCATGTTGGCCTGTTTGCATTTCCTTGTATATGCTATGATGATGACGACCATGTTGGACCTGTACTTATTATGATGATGGCCATGATAGGCCCGTGTTATTGTATATTGGTGATGTGGCCATGTTGGCCTGTTGTGCACATTAGCTACTGGTTGTAGCCTAGGGTCGGCCTGAGTGGATAGAGGTCGCCTAGGTGAGTGTGGGGTTTCACAGGTAGAGGAGTTATATGGTGTTGATTTATATTCTGAGTGGAGGTTTGACCACCTGTGAGTCCCAGTTGGATTAGCACGAGATCACCACGTGGCTAATCCGAGGCGAACGTCAGT
>JAVXUL010154724.1:982-13816 GCA_035590515.1 Trichilia minutiflora | reverse complement strand
TTGTGTGTTCATTTAATTATTGTCAGTACAGCATTCTTGCATTATTCACGTAGAACATTTGCATATTTATTTAAATTTAAATTTTTTGTTTTTCCAATTCACCGCCCTCTTGGATTGCGCCAACTAGGACTTCATTATTAAAGTGCCCCTAGTTTATAGTCAAAGATAAATAGCTCTTAAAGCTTTTTCAACAAGTTTTTAATAGTAAATATAAAATATCACTTAGGTCCTTATACTTTGAAATATGATAAATAGGTCCCAAGTTCAATCAAACTTACTTTGATTAAATTTATTTTAATTTTATTTATATTTTTAAATATCAATGAAATATTATAATTTACTTTAAGTTATATTTGGATTATTAAGTTTGCTCTCGTATTTGTTAAACTATTTGATATATAAATAGTTTATACTTTTCGATCAAATATTATCTCTGAGAGTATTAGTTCTCTTACGGATAATATTTACTCTCTCTAATAGGGAGAATGATTATAAGTTTATTTTGTAACCTCTTGGCTTCACTGTAATATTAGCCACAAGTCAAAATTGATCTCATCGATCTATTTTCGAACCATTCGAGTATACTCAATGTCTATTGTTGATATCTATCAATATACTATAGTCTCTAAACCATAATGAAGAAAGTTTTCACCAAACCTTTTATACTTGATTGTATATTCCATATGGATAAATTCCTTCCATTGCTCCAATTTCAATTAAGTTAGGGCTCACGGATGTCAAACCCCTTAAACTTAATTTTCACTTAGACTTTTGGTTATTATGTATTGAACTTGTTACCATGAAACTCTTTCATATAACTTTTAGTTACTTTGCCTAAAGACTTATGTTTCAGGCATTTATCAATATCTAACTGGGAACTCAAATTCGAATCGAGTTAACGACATCTCGATATCCTATGTATTGAGTTAGGGAATCTCATATTGACTATCACTCGCATTCTAATATAAATAACACATGACCAAATTAGCTTCTGTGTACGAGACGTAATTAGTTTTACATTTATACACCATATAAACCATGTGTATCTGTATCAAAAGACGACAATGACGTCTCAAGTATGAGGAATAATTATCATACTAATAGAATTATATGACGAATCATTGACATCATACTTTCGTGTAGTTCGTCATATCTTTGATCACATTCGAAAAATAGTTCTCTAATTGTTAATTTATACTAATATCCTAATGACATGACTATTATGTCATCACACTAATATCATCTCATGATATTTATCAAAGATATCTAGTGTGCCTACTGTGCAATATCAATATCTAATCGACACAACTTCTATAGAAAACTATTTAGATAGTTAAATTATATGGAAAATTTTTATGTATACTTTTTATTAGTATGAATAAGAAAGGGAAGTAACATACACATAAAAAGTTAAAACATTTTCTTTATTAATAAATATGTACAACATATATTTAAATAGTAATTTAATACATCGTGCCCAAAATCGATAATACGAATGATTTTAAAGTATACAACATTAACAAACTCTAACTTACAATAAAGCCATTTGCTGTTATATCTTATACCCATTTTCTCAAGATGTTGATCCAATTACTTCAGTGTCATTGTTATAATGAGACGATCAGCGACATTTTCTGCTAAAGGCATCTTCTGTATAATTATTTCTCCAACACCAACAAGTTTTCTCAAAATATGATATTTTCGTTGAATATGTTTGGATTTCTGGTGTACTTTAGGTTCCTTTACTTATGTAATAACACCTATATTATCACATAATATGCTTATCAGATAAGCCATACTAGGACCCACACCCAGTTTAGATACGAACTTTCGTATTTAAACTGCTTCTTTCGTCACTTCTAAAGTTGCAATATACTCAGCTTCTATGGTAGAATCGATTGTTGTTATCTATTTAGAACTCTTTTAATTGATAGCCCTTCTATTATACAGAAATATAAAATTAGATATAGATTTTTTATCTTCTTTATCTTTTCAATCTGAATTTGAGTACCCATGAATACTTAACACTTGAAATCCAGAACTCAGAATCAAATTTTTAGTCCTTTTTTTAAGTATTTAAGGACTAATTTTACTATAAACCAGTGTTTATCCTCGGGATTGGCCAGATATGTACTGATAATACTTACTGTATAAGCTATATTAGGTTGTGTACATAACATGGTATAGATCAAGCTATCAATAGCTAATGCATATGGGATGCTATACATCCGTTGTTGCTCTTTATTGATCTTTGAATCCATATCTTTTGAAAGATAAAAACTTTGATTGAAGAGTAAGAGACCTCTTTTAGAGTTTTCTATGATGAACTTTTTCAGCATCTTTTCAATACAACTTTTGGGATAATATAATTATCCTCTTTGGTCTATCTCTATAAATCCAAACTCGAGAATATATGTTGGATCTTTTAAATCTTTTATAAAGAATGTTCTGAATAACCAAAGCTTGACTTTTTGTCATTATGCACACGTTATTATCTATTAATAATATATCAGTTACATATAATATCAAGAATGTAACTGTATGATCCTTTACCCACTTATATACACATGGTTCATTTAGGTTCTTGATAAAGCCAAACATTTTGACTGTCTTATCAAATTGGATGTTCCAACTTTAAAAGGATTGCTTTAATCTATAAATGGATTGATATAACTTGCATACTTTATTCAATTCAGTAGATGATATAAAACCTATAGGCATTTTATAAATGGGTTTTTCTCAATGTAACCATTAAAGAATGTTATTTTGACATCCATCTACCAAATCTAATAATCGTAGTATATAATTATGGTTAGCATAATCCAGACGAATTTTATCATAGCAATAGGTGAGAAGTTTTCTCATAATCCAAACCTAGTTTTTAAGTATAACCCTTCATAACTAGTCGTTCTTTGTAAGTCTCTACCTATCAATCTTTACCAATTTTTCTCTTGAAGATCTATTTATAGTTAATAGAAAACTATTCTTTCTAGTAAATCGACAAGCATCCAGATTTGATTTATGTGCATAGATTCTATTTCAAAATTTATTACCTCTAATTATTATCCTGAATCCTTATCTAAGATTGCCTCTTTATACGTTCTTGGATCATCACCATGATTCGATGCTTCCACTAAATAAGATTCAAAATCTTGCTCATTGAAAAATCTATATCTCTTTGGCAGTCTTATAACTTTAGTTGATTTTCGAATAGAAATTAGATTAAGTGGCACATAATTCTACTGACTGGATGGTCCAATATTAGTATGGTTGGTTTAAAGTTGATTAGAAGATTCCTCTTTTAATTCATTATTTCTTCTTGTACTTTCTTCTTCAAGAAACTCTTTCTCTAAGAAGTGTACATTCCTATAAATCAAAATCCTCAAAAGGAAAGTAGAAATAATATCCTAACCCATCTTTAAGATATCTAATAAACTGACCCATCTTTGATTTTGGATCAAGTTTGTCTGATTTGACTAACTTGATGTATATTGGACAACTCTAGATTCTCATATAATTGAGGCAGGGTTTTTTACCATTCCATATCTTATATGAAGTATTTTGGATTGATTTACAAGAAACTTTATTGAGGATGTGCGCAGGGGTTTACAATGAATATCCCTATAAGTACAATGGCAAGTCTGTAAAAATAACAATTGATCGCACGATATCTAATAAGGTACGATTCCTTCTCTCTGATATACCGTTAAGTTAAGGTATATACGGAGGTGTCATTATAAGATTATCCTATTTTCTTTTAAGAATTCTTGGAATTCAATACTCAAGTACTTACCTCCATGATCTAATCGTAAAACCTTTATACTTTTTCTTGTTTGGTTTGCTACTTCATTTTTAAATTTTTTGAATTTTTCAAAGCATTTTGATTTGTATTTGATTAAATACACATACCTATACCATAACATATTATTGATAAAGGTGATAAAGTAATCAAAATCTCCTCTGACTATCATATTAAAAGGCTCACACACATTTATATGTACGAGGTCTAATAGTTTTTTTGACCTCTCTCTTTTATTCTTAAAGGGTGATTTGGTCATTTTATCTTGAAGACAAAACTTGTATGTCGAGATAAATTCAGAACCTAATGAGATCAAAAGCCCGCTAGTCATGAGCTGAATAATTCTCTTATCTTTGATATGGTAAGTTTTTTTATCTCTGATGTGGTATAATTTGTGATGTCATAGAATATTTAGGATTAATTTTATTGCGAATTTTCTTTTACTAAAAATGGAAGATATAGAATAACAATTATTCAATTTAAGAACGTATAAACCATTTGTATTCATTGCTTTGCCAATACATACAGTTCCAAAATGTAATAAAACTTATATCTTTATTAAATTATATAAAATATCCTATATCCTATATTCATAGTATAGATATAAATATAATATTTCTTATAGTCAAAGCAAAATATAAAATATTCTCTAATTTTAAAATATGTCCTTATGATAGCTCTAGCCTACATGATCCCATGGCTATGACAGTAACTATTGCTTCATTGACCACCTTGAAGACGATTCCATCACCTAATAATATAGAACTATTTTGCAGTACCGATAAAGACACATAGAAATAAGAAGTAGCAACTAAGTCAATAACCTAAGAATGAATATTATAATTAATACTTAATTCATATTCAATTATATAACTGTCATACATACCTATTTTGGCCTTCTTAAGGCTATAAAGGTATTGAAGACAATTTCTTTTTCAATGCCCTTCTGCTCCGCAGTGAAAATATTTTTCTTTCGATGGTTTTATTTTAGACTTTTTTAGAGTGGGAGCTTTCTTTGTTTTTTTTTCTTAGGTCCTTTAGGGCCATAAGATATATATGCTTCGGCCATTTACCAATTCTACTAGAAGTGGTCATATGGACATTTTAATGTCCATTACCCTTATTATTCTGTTTATAAAATTCTTGAATCTCATTAACCAGCCAAGAAATGACCGCTCAATCCTATTTAAGTTATAATTTGTTATAAAACTTTTACAACTGAGTAGGAGTAATTGAAGAATCAAAGTCACCTTTAAGTTATGGGTCATTGTAGTGCCCCATATATCGAGTTACCCGATAATATTTATCTTCTTGATGACATGGTCATCGGGCCGGGACTTCCTCCCTTAGTCTCATACTGAATAGGATCTTGCACATGTCGTATTTAATTGCCCGAGAGTTATTCCCATAAAATTCTTGTAGTAATCTGAGTATCTCATACGCAAATGAAAAACTTTTATATCAAGTCTGTAGCTCCCGATTCATCGATACTAGCATATGAAGTCGTACTCTATGATTGTTTGTATACCACACCACGTGTTAAATGGATCTTTATCCTTTTAAAGAGCATCCTCTTTATAGGATATAAGCATCTTATCACCTAATACACATCCAAGATCCTTAAAATCGAGAGCTAGTCTCATATTTCACAACTAGTCATTAAAATTTAGTCCGGTCAGCTGATTGGTATCCAAAATTTTTACAAACACAATTGATGATGATATTTATGATTTACTGTGAGAGAATTAGAGAAAAACAAAAAACAATTTGTTAGTGTATTAAATCACTAAATGAGTTCAACAATTGGATTCATTAAAAAATATTGATTAAATCAACTCTTACTATTTAATTTAAACCTTACAATCTTTAAAATAGGATTTAAAAATTATGGTTGTATTTTATAAAAATTTAGTCAGTATCAAATTCTCATTAAAATTAATTGATCCCATATAATAGAAATCTTGGTCAATTAACTGTAACGAGTAAAGAACATTTTCTTTTTTGTATCTCATACAGGACTCGATATCACTCTTTATCTTAATTTTAGATACCTCATATAACAAAAATCTTAGTATCCAACACTAGTCATATTCAAATCATTGTACTTTCTCCTTTCAATCTCATATAATAGAAATCTTGGTTAAGAGTGAATATCATCGAGAACTAGATAATCCAATTTAAATACACAAATCCTATATGCCTCATATAATAGAAATCTTAGATTAGGACTATTTATTTGGATTGACGTCATACACTGATAATTATTTATCTTATAAATAATTTTCAGTCTTCACACACACACGCACACATATATACACACACACACACACATACATATTTAAGCATATTAGATTTATATGTTTACATATGTGTAACTTTAAGTTTTCTGACACATAACTCTAACATCAATTTTTCATTTCATTTGTCGCACAAGTGATCATTGTTTGTGTAAAAAATATTTATTTGTCATACAAATAAATTATTACAACTAAGTCACCTTGCATGTAAATACAATTAACGTAAATACTATTTACATAATTACTATTCATACATATGATTGAGAAAACTCATCATACATGAAATCTCAACGTTGATTTGGTTCGAATTGTTCGTTTTATAAATAATCACTCTTATGGTTTATTAATAACACTAAAAAAATACGAATGTATTCATTAAAACAATTTTAATGACATTTTTATTCTATTTTAGTTTTTCAATCACTATTCACCTTATTTATGTCATTCGATCATAATTATATGTTAAACATATAATCTAGCTATTTTTGTAATTTATTTAATTTGTCAAATAAATTAAATAAAATACATTAGGCTAATTTAGGGTTTATAAAAAAGTAGGATAATAAAATAAACATTTTTAATAAAATTGGATAATATCTAATATATATTAAATATTTCAAGAAAATATTTAATAAATAATTATTAAATATAATCATTAGAAAGATAAGCTTTAGCCTAAAGTCAAACTTTAGGCCAATGAGAGGTTGCCAAAAATAAACTAATTAATACATATAAAATTTGATATTATCTTTTCAATGAATACGTACCAAACAATATCCATACTTTTGAAAGTATCTATATCAAAGTATCCCTACATCTTAAAAGTATCTATACACCTTATAAAACATATAGATATTTTAATAGTCATTTAAACTAATTAAAAGATTAATCAATGTATGGGTATTAATTAACCTATGTCAATCAACATTAATAACAAAATTAGCCTAACAAATCATTCATCAAATTAATTAAACTAAAACAACTAATAATCAAGCTAATTAACAATTAATTAAACTTTAATTAACCAAAACACAAACATCTTGCATCTTATGCATACATAACCAAAATCAAGGGTTCCAAAATATGATCAATTGTTTTTCATCTCAGAAAACAACATTAAACCATGATAAATCATATGAAATCAAACATTTCATGCAAATTCTCATTGTGGCCAAAACTTACAAATAAACTCATCATGTTTTACCAATTTCATCACATGAAATCGATGCTTCCATCATGTCTCCCATCAACATATGATGTTATTAATCTCACTAATATGCTTAGATGATAAACTATTCATTATCTTCACTTTATTATAATGAAACCCATCTATGATAACCAATTTAGCTCTCGTATTTGTTAATCTATTTAAAGCATAAATAGTTTATACTTTTCAGTCATATATTATCTGTGAGAGTGCTAGCTTTCTTACGAATAATATTTATTCTCTTTAACAGTGAGAATGATTATAAGCTTATGTTATGACCTCTTGGATTCACTGTAATATTAGCTGTGAGTTAAAATCGATCTCATCGATCTTATTCTGAATCATTCGGGTATATTCAACAACTATGATTGATATCTAACAATATTTTATAATCCTTAAACCATAATAAAAAAAGTTTTCATCGAACATTTTATACTTAATTGTATATTTCATGTGGATAGATTCCTTTCATCTATCCAATCCTATCTGAGTTAGGGCTTACGGATGTCCAAACCATTAAACTCAATTTTCGGTTGAATTTTCTATCATTATGCATTAAACTCGTTATCATAAAACTCTTTCATGTAACTTTTAGTTGCTTTTATCAAAGACTTATATTTTAAGCATTTACTAATGTCTAACTGGGAACTCGAATTTAGATCAGGTTAATGGTACTCTAGGATCCTATATATTGAGTCAACGGATCCCCTATTGATTATCACTCGTATTTCGATATAAATAACACATGACTAAATCGACTTATGTATATGAAACATGATTAGTCTCGAATTTATAAACGATGTTTATCTTTATTGAAAGACAATAATAATGTCTTAGATCTGATAAATAATTATCACACGAATAGGATTATATGATGAATCGTTGATATCATACTTCGATGTGATTCGTTATATCTTTGGTCACCTTTGAAAAATGATTCTCTAACTTTTAATCTACACTAATGTCCTAACAACATGACTGTAACGCCTGGTCCAAGTCTGTCAACAATATTATCCGCTTTGGCCCAACCCTTGGGGCCTCACGGTTTTGTTCTTAGAATGGGTTATTGAGGACTTCCCAAGAGGTTATCCATCTTGGTACTGCTCTCCTCCAAGCACGCTTAACTGCATAGTTCTTGGAGTTAAACCACCATCCATCCCAAAAAGCCTTATTGACAATTTCGTTCCAACTCTACATATATAGCCTAGTAACTTTCTCTATTATTTTGATGTGGGATTCAGCTCATCCCTGCCGTCCTAGAAGCCTGCCAGAAGTCGCTCCTTGCTCAGGCACTCTCGGTTCCGGTGCCACTTTTCGCCTTTATCGGACCGGGATGTTACAGTTAGCCTCATTCCTTTCTTCAGTATAGTCCTGCATCTGGAAGGTCGAGATGTCAATCTCCACCAAAATTATAGCTTCACACCCGAAGGCTATTAAAAAAGAGGACTCTTCCATTATTGTACGAGGAGTGATTCTGTATACCTAGAGGACCTCGGGCAATTTATCAGTCCATGCCCCTTTGTACTTTCCAAGCTTCTTCTTGAGTGCCTTTTTAATAACCTTGTTAGCAGCTTTAACCTGTCCATTGGCCTGAGGGTGTGTTGGAGTGGCAAACCTTAGATCAGTGCAGAACTCTGAGCAGAATTTCTTGAACCAATCATTGTTAAACTGCTTTTCGTTGTCAATCACCAATATATATGGAACCCCAAAGCGATAAATTATATTCTGCTTGAAAAATACGGTAGTCCTCTTCTGTGTTATATTGGAGAGCGGCTCTGCTTCTACCTAATTTGTGAAATATTTGATCGTCATAATAACATACTTGATGTTGGCTCGGGCAGTTAAGAGTGGCCTTATCATATCAACTCCCCATTGAGAGAAAGGTATGTGAGTTCTTCCGGGGGCTGTCTCAGGATACCCCTATGAATCTGATATTGGTGGCAAGATTTGACTATCCTGAAAGCATCTTGAGAGATTGTGGGCCAATAATATCCTTACCGGATAATCTTATATGTTAATAAATGAGCCCCTTTATGACTTCTACAGGTTCCGTTATGGATTTTCTCAAGTACTTTATCTGCCTCATCTGGTCTTAAACATTTCAAGTATGGCAGAGTAAATCCACGTTTATAAAGTACATTATCAATAACAGCGTACTTAGATGCTCGATTCTTTATCTTTCTGGCTTCATTTCTGTCACTCGGGAGCACTCTATGCTGAATGTATGATTTTAGCTCCTTCATCCACGACGGGTCGGGGGTCTCCTGTAGAGCAGCGACAAGGTCTTCTTTAAGATTTACACTCTTTTGCATCAAAAGCTTGATTGACACTATAGCTGGAGATTTTTCCTTAAACACCGAGGCCAATTTTGCTAGAGAATCAACCCTGAAATTTTTTGCTCGGGGATGTTGCTCAACAGTGATGCTCTGGAAGGCCTCTATCAATTTCCTAGCCTGCACTAAGTAGGTTTGCATATTGTCTTCCCGAGCTTGAAATTTCCCATTCAACTGATTGACGATTAACTGAGAATCGCTATATACAATTAGATTCCAGGCTCCTAAAGCCTTATCCAGTTTCATCCCGTTAATCAATACCTCGTACTCAACCTCGTTATTGGGCACCTTGAAATCAAATCACAGAGAGTATATGACTTCTTCTCCGCTCGACCTTCTCAAAATTATTCCTGCTCCTCCCCTCTGAATGTTCGATGCCCTGTCTACATACATCTGCCAAGTCTCCTCCGCGGTCTGAGGGTCGGGATTGCCACTCTCATCTCGATTGCTGCTGACATCTGAGACCTGTAATACAGCTATCTAATCCGAGACTATGAGTTCTGTCACAAAATCTGCCAGTGTTTGCCCTTTAATAGCCCTCCGAGGCTTATAATCAATGTCATATTCACTAAGTTCAACACACTACTTCACTAGCCCCTCTGATAGATCGGGCTTGTGAAGAATTTGCCTAAGAGGTTGATCCGTCATCACAATTACATGGTGAGCTTGAAAGTAAGGGCGCAACTTCCTGGCAGCGATAACAAGTGAAAAGGCGAACTTCTCATGCGGAGTATACCTCATCTTGGCATCTAATAGAGATTTGCTTGTGTAGTACACAGACCTTTGCACCTTCTCCTCGTCTTCTTTTACAAGGACAGAGCTGATAGAGTGTTCGCCAACTGCCAAATATAACTGCAAAATATCCCCCCTTTTCGGGGCTAACAAGATGGGAAATGTGTGCCAAGTACTCCTTTAGCTCTCGAAAACACTAATTACAGCTCTCATCCCATTCCAGCCTCTTCCCCTTCTTCATCATCTGAAAGAAAGGGAAACATTTATCCGTGGCCTTTGATACAAATCTGCTCAAAGCCGCTAACCTCCCCGTCAAATTTTACAACTCCTTCATTATAGTCGGGGTCCTTAGATCTAGGATGGCCTAGATTTTTTATGGGTTAGCCTCGATGCCTCGTTCACTGACTATATACCTGAGAAATTTTCCTGGTCTGACCCCAAACGAGCACTTCTCGGGATTCAATTTCATGTTATACCTCTTCAGGTAAGAGAAGGTCTCTTCCAAATGTTTAGCATGGTCCGAAGCATGCACAAACTTGGTAATCATGTCGTCCACATACACCTCTATGGTAGCCTTATCAAAGGCTCGAAGACTTTATTAACCAATCTTTGGAATGTGACCCCTTCATTCTTTAACCCAAAAGGCATAACCATATAACAGTATAGCCCTTGGTCAGTAATGAATGCAATTTTATCCTGGTCGAGTTCATGCATCCTGATCTGATTGTACCTTGAGAAAGCATCCATCAAACTGAGGAGCCTATGACCAACAGTGGTGTCTATTAACTGGTCAATCTTTGGGAGGGGAAAGTTGTCCTATGGGCAAGCTTTATTCGGGTCGATGAAGTCTACACACATTCTCCATTTCCCGTTAGCCTTCTTTACCATTATAATAATTGCGATCCACTCAGGGTACTGAACCTCTCGGATAAACCCCGCTTTTAAAAGCTTGTCCACTTCAACCTTAATGACCTCTCTTCTCTCCGAATTGAATGTCCGCCTCTTTTGTGCCACAAGTTTAAACTTCGGATTTACCATTAGTCTGTAAGCTATGACCCAAGTACTAATCCCCGATATGTTATCATAGGATCAGGCAAACACATCAGTATTCCTCTTAAGCACCTGAATCATTGATGCTCTGTGCTCGGGGTCCAAGCATGACCTGATCCTTACTGACCTCTCAGGTCGTTTTTCATCTAGAGTGATCATCTCCATTTTTTCGATCGGCTCAGGTGAAGATGATTCTCTGAATCAGTTCTTCCTTTCATCCGGTTCTTTCGAGTGTTCCTCTTGTCAATCGCCTTACTCACACCCCTCGGTCTCATTCTCCAGGGGGCGCTTATGAATACAGTATGAATTCTTTAAAATAGTAGCAAAATAGGATCAGGTTTCCCATTTGTTCCCTTTCACAATCCCGTTGCCCTCTCTGGCCCTAAATTTCAATTTCAGGTAATTAACACTTTCTACTGCCTTCATGGATCAGAGGAATAGTCTCCCCAAGATCGTGGAGTAAGGCATCTTCAGGTCTACCACTTGGAGCTCTACCATGGTGACCTTCTAGTATGGCTTGTCGCCCATTATGATCGACAACTGCACTGTTCTCAAAGGATACACGCATGACTCTCTGAATCTATGCAGGGCGATCTCTACCGGTCTTGACCTCCTGTCTTCTATACCCAAAAAATTCAGCGTCTCCTTAAAAATGATATCAGTGGAGCTTCCCGTGTCAATCAAGATTCTCCCAACTTGGAAAGTCCCCACTATCATTGTGATGACCAAAGCATCATCATCAGGATAATAGACCCTATTCTCATCCTCATCTATAAACATGATTGGTACCGAGGATATCCTCGGTATCTTCTCTGCACATACATTCAATATATATAGCTCTATGTTTGTACTCGGGATAGAATATCGAGCATAGTTCTTTATGAAATTATTTGAATTTTCAGCAAGTGTGAGACCACCAATGATTATCATTGCATCATCATACCTTGGGGCCCGTCTCGGGTCTTGGGGCCTCTCCTCATCTCGAGCTACAAACTCGATCAGGTAATTATTCCTGACCAAAACTTCAATCTGATTCTGCAGTTCGTAGCATTCTTCTGTCAAGTGTCTCATATTGATGAAACTCACAAAACTTATTTCCTGCCTCTCTTAGGAATGTATGTTTGATCAGACGGGGGTTCAACAATAATATCCCCCGTTTTCTCACCTCCTCTAGAATCTGCAAAAAGGGAGCATTCAATGGAGTAAACTTTCTCTTCTTTACCCCCTGCTCCGCTCGTCTCAGTCGGTCCACCTGGGTGACCCGCTTTGGATTATCTCTCTAAGGCGATCTTCGTTTTCTAGTATATTGCTCCTCTCTCTGCCTGTCACCCTTGTAATACTCGGGGACTCTACGCCTTCCCCGATTAAACTCAGAAAACTGCCTTTCGTGAATTCCCCATCTTTTGTTGTCAAGCT
>JAVXUL010154713.1:0-13819 GCA_035590515.1 Trichilia minutiflora | reverse complement strand
ATCAAAATAGAAGTAAGAGGCATTTGATCTCTAGGTCATAAACCACCAGTTTTTTGACATCTATCACATGATTTGCAGAACATATAAGCTTCATAGAATAATTTAGGCCAAAATAACCCGTACTCCAAAACTTTTCTAGCTGTCCTTTTTGGTCCAAAATGTCCACCACATGCATAGGAATGACAAAATTGTAAAACAAAATTTATTTTATTTTTTGGAACACACCTTTTAATAATTTGGTCAGCACAATGTTTCCACAAATAAGGGTCATCCCATATGTAGTAACGAGCTTCTCTTTTAATTTTTTCTTTTAAAGATCTAGTTAACTCACTTAGTAATATTCTAGTAACTAAATAATTCACAATGTCAGCATACCAAGGAATCAATATGTTCATAGAAAAGAGGTACTCATCTGGAAATTCATCTCTTACTGTGGTTAGGGGGTCACTTATTGGTAAAAGACTCAGATGATTAGCGACTAAATTTTCAGAGCCCTTTTTATACCTTATCTCCAAATCAAACTCTTAGAGTAGCAATATCCACCTAATCAGCCTCGGCTTTGTATCTTTCTTTCGTAACAAATATCGCAATATTGCATGATCAGTATAAACAATTACTTTAGTACCACATACATAAAAACAAAATTTTTCTAAAGCAAATACGACTGCCAAAAGTTCTTTTTCTGTTATGGAGTAGTTACATTGAGAATTGTCAAGTGTGCTCGAGGCGTAGTAAATGACATGTGGATTTCTTTCTATACGTTGTCTTAAAACCGCACCCACGACTTGGTTGCTAGCATCACACATGATCTCGAAAGGGAAGTTCCAATTAGGTGGCTGAATTATTAGGGCTGTCACCAACATCTCCTTTAACTTATCGAACTCCTTCTTGCAGCTTTCATCAAACTCAAATGTCACTTCTTTTTGCAGCAATCTACACAAGGGTTGAGTGATCTTGGAGAAGTCTTTTATGAATCTTCGGTAAAAACCTGTATGTCCAAGAAAAGAACAAACTTCCTGCATATTCATGGGGTAAGGCAAAGATTGAATCACATCAATTTTATCCTTATCTACCTCAATATCCTTAGATGACACTATATGACCTAAAATGATGTCTTGATTCACCATAAAGTGACATTTTTCATAATTCAATATTAAATCGCATTCTTTGTATCTTTCGAGAACCTTGGTTAGGTTGATTAGGCATGAATCAAAAGAATCACCATAGACAGTAAAGTTATCCATGAATAATTTTATGATACTTTCTACATATTCAGAGAAGATGCTTACCATACATCTTTGGAAAGTGGCAGGTGCATTGCAAAGGTCGAATGGTATCCGTTTGTAGGCGAATGTACCACATGGATAAGTGAATGTAGTCTTCTCTTGATCTTCTGGTGCAACTGGGATTTGGTAAAAACCTGAATAACCATCAAGACAATAATAGTGAGTTTTACCTGCTAAGCGTTCAAACATTTGATCAATAAAAGGAAGTGGAAAATGATCTTTTCTCGTTGAAGCATTCAACTTCTTGTAGTCGATATAAACCCTCCATCCATTTTGAACTCGGGTGGGAACTAACTCACCATCATCATTCTCAACAACAGTTATACTTGTTTTCTTTGGCACTAATTGAAAAGGACTTACTCATTTGTTATCTGAGATAAGATAAATCACACTTGCATCTAACAACTTCAATATTTCTTTTTTTACCACATCTATCATTGACGGGTTCAGTTGACGTTGTGCCTCTCTGGTTGACTTACTCCCCTCTTCCAAGTGAATTCTATGCATACGTATTGAGGTATTTAAGCCTTTGATATTAGTGATGGTCCATCCAATGGCTTTTTTATGCTTTCTCAAAACACAAATCAATTTCTCTTCTTTCATATCGGTCAGCTGGTTGGAGGTTATTATGGGAAGTGTATCTCCGTCTCCTAAATATGCATATTTCAAATGATCAAGCAGCGGTTTTAACTCCAAACTAGGTGCCTGCACAAGAGAAGGTAAGAGTTTAATTTGGTTGCTAGTTAAATAAAAAATAGGAGTGTTGTAACTTACTAGTTTCATTGCATCTAATTCATAAACAACCTTCTGCAAGTTAGTACTTATCACAAATTCATGCAAAGATTTGTCTAGCTCATCGCAAGTTATGCTTTCACATAATGCAACCATTAATTCATCTTTTTTGTTGAGTTTAAAATTCTGTGTAGTCAAAGATTCAATCATATCCATACCACATACAGATGATACATCACTAGGGTGTTTCATGGCATCATAAACATTGAATTTAACTTTTACTCCATCAAACTCCATAGTTAAAGTACCATCATACACATCAATTTTTGTTCTAACTGTGCTAAGAAAAGGTCTTCCTAACAATAACTCAGATGATTTAGATGACCTATCATCTTTCATATCAAGTATAAAGAAATCAACAGGAAAAATCAATTCATTGACTCGAACTAAGACATCTTCCAATACCCCTTCGGGACATACTATAGACCTATTAGTCAATTGTATGATAACTATTGTTTCTTTCAAAGGACCAGCATTCAAAGATGAATATATGGATAATGGCATAACATTTATAGATGCACCCAAATCACACATTGCTCTTTGAATTCCCAAACTGCCAACTATACAAGAATAGAAAACATACCTCTATCTTTGTATTTAGGTGGTAATTTTCTTTGAAGAATAGCGGATACATTCTCCCCCATATATATCTTTTTGTATCCAAAAATTTTCTTCTTATTTGTGCATAATTCTTTCAAAAATTTCATATAACGAGGCATTTTCTTAATAGCATCAAGTAAAAGGATATTTACCTTAACTTTACGAAACACATCCAAGATCTCCTTCTCCTCTTTTTCTTTTTGAGATTTTGCTAACCTTTTTGAAAATAGAGGTCTGACAACTATTGATTCTGGTTTATCAGATTTGGATTTTACATTTTAATCTTGAACATGGATCTTTTTTTCTGACTCTGTCTTCTGTCTGTGCCCACGGTTTACCTCACAGTTGTTTCTTAGAATTTTTTTCCACTTTTTAAGGTGATGGCACTCGCATTTTGCCTCGAATTCACTTCTGTTTGAGATGGTAACTTGCTTTGAGATTCTAACTTACCCACGGACATAGCTAATTGGCTCATTTAATTCTCCAAATTTTGAATACTTATTTTGGTTTCCTGTTAAAATTGTAAGGTATTGTTAGCAAGTGATTTAACAATATCTTCAAGGGACATACCTGATATAGATGGAGATGGCTGCTGTGATTGCTGTGGCCTAGGCTAAAATTACTGAAAGTTTTGTATCCTTGATCCATAGCTAAAATTCGGGTGCTTTCTCTATTTGGGATTATATGTGTTTGAAAATATATGAATCATATCTTCTTTGTGGCTGACCTGAAAAACCTCCCAATGTATTAACCTACTATGAATCATCTTCTTGAAGTGTTGGACACATATCAGTTGAGTGATTTGGTTGAGTACAAATGCCACAGCTCATGATTTGTTGAGAATTTCCTACAATAAAGTTCTTGACCAAAGTTGTGAGCTATGAAATCTAAGATTCCAGATTTGGAGAGCGTGTTTCATTAACTTTTCTAGTGTGTTCAAAATTTTCATATTACCTTGAAGTACCAGCTATGGTGTCAATCAATTGTTGAGCTTCTTCTGATGACTTTGTGAAGAGAGCACCTCCACTTACTGCATCTATCATCTTTCTTTCAATTTCTAGGAGTCCATTATAAAAATGCTCAATGAGTGTTGTCTCAGGCATGTTGTGTTGCAAAAAACTTGTACAAAGACTTTTGAATCTTTTCTAATAATCATAAAGAGTTTCAGATGGTTTTTGTCTTACTCCTGTAATTTTTTTCTTTATCTTTATTGCTCTAGACGAAGGAAAGAATTTTTCTAGGAACAATCGCACCATATCAATCCACGAATTGATAAAACCTGGAGCCAAATTAAATAACCAATCTTTAGCATATTCTTCCAAGGAAAAAGAAAAAGCATGTGATTTAACATTATCTTCAGTTACTCCGTATGGTTTCATGCTAGCACAAACTACATGAAACACCTTAAGATGCTTGTGATAATTTTCATTTTCTGTTTCGTAGAATTTGGACAGCAACTGTATTAGACCTGGTCACAATTCAAAGTTAACCTGTAAATTAGGATAAGTGATGTAAAAAGGGGGCTGATCTATAGGTGGGGCTGTGATATCTCTCATTACTCTTTGTCTGTCCATGCTGACTTGTTCTTCTTCTGAATCACTAAAAATTTCAGACAAAACTAGCGTTACTTCTTCTTTAGCTTCTGATGAAATGCCCCCTTGACTTCACCTTCGGATCTTCACTTCTTTTCTTAATCTTTTAGCAGTCTTTTTAATTTTAGGATCGTATTAGAGTTCTTCCACATGATCAAACCTGGTCATCAAAAAGAATAAAAATCAATTAGTAATCATGTCCTGACAACGAAGCCAGAATTTGATCGGTTGTCGAATCCATCAAAAATAAAAATACCAACTCAATTCTAAAATAAATTTATAGATAGTGATGAGTGAGATTGTCTCCACAGGGAATGAGTGATTTCAAATCTTTTAAAATTAGGAAATAAATCAACCAAGTAACTAAATAAAATTTTGATAACTAGAAGAAAATAAAAACTAACAAAATTAATTAAATCAATAAAACTAAAAACAAGGTAAATGAGATAATCAAATTTATGAAGATCTAGTCAAAGGAATATTTTTAGATTGGTTCAAGTGGATTGATCATTGAAGTTAAGACATTTTTATTATCTTGATAAACCAATTATAGTTATCGGTAAGCCCTGTATAACCAATTCCTCCTTACGTTGTAGAATAATTAAGTCAAGCGAGATAATTTCTCTCTAACCAACAAATAAACCTAGAGAAACTCTTAGATTTTAATTTGTTGATAGCATTAAGAATTAGAGAAACTCGACTCTAATCAACAAATACACAAGCGGCTATTTATTTAAATTAGATTATGCAATCCAAAGATATTTTTTCAGGATATCCTTTTTTATAATTATAAAAAATCATACAATTACAGATATGAAGTTCTATATGGATGTATAATGTTAATCGAATCATGTAACAAAAGTTGTTACGATCTACAAACCAATATTAATATTTATATGAAGTGTAGAATTGCATAAATACCAAGAATAAATAAGAGTTTAGAAAATAAACATAGATCTCACAATCCTTAAAACCAATCCTTAATTATCCTTTAACTAGATAAGAAATTAGTTTTTCATAATGTAAAATAAAGAAAACATAAATCTGGAATTTTTGTTGCTCTTCTTTGTCCTCTGGTGTTCTTCTTGTTCAGCTCTCCTAGTCCCTTCTTGAATCTCAATTCTCCCCCTTTAAAAAGAGTGTTTTTGTCATTTATAAATTGTAATCTTTTAGTTTTTCAGGAGTTCCAACTTTTCTAAACTTTCTAAGCAACTTATCCTCTCAATAGATGAAGTTCAAAAGCACCAGAATAGGCCCCAAGCTGAGCTGGCTCGTCAAAATTGCAAAATCTCGAAATCTAGATTTTTCCCGTGCTATGGCCTTAGCCGTGTCCACGGCTTATCTCGCAACTAAGGAAGTTAGGGGCTATGCATGCTGTTTTTGTGGTCCTGCTTAATTGTGCCCAAGGTTAGTGTCATAACTAAGACAAACATGGGCTGTTTTCTACTTTTCTGGACAGATTTTTTTCAGTTCCAAAATCATCAAAACTTCATTCCTTTCAACTTTTTCTTCATTATTGACCCTATTTAACATCACAAAAACACAAACTATATAAATTTCATCCATTAAACACAATTTATCACAATGAATTTAGGCAAATAAGTGAGAAAAATATGAATAAAGTACATACTAACACACATTAATAAAAAAACATATATCTTGTATTGGTATTTATAAAATCTCTTCCTTTCTCATTGAAAGTTTGTTTTTCTTTTCTCTTAGATCGCAAGCCTGACTTAGGTATTGGAGTTTTACTTAGCATCGCTCTTAATTTTCTTTCTGTGTTTTTAGATAGTTAGAAAGTAGTCATTATAGTATTTTTATTGATTTGAGACAAACTTCGTCAGATTTATCAATAATCAAAAAAGCAAAATCTGTATGGTATTTAAAGTTTTTTTGAAAAATTTTAGACATCGACAATTTATACCATTTATGAGAACAAACAAAAAGCTTTTTGTTACTTTATCAAAAAAATCATGCTCAAACACTCAACCAATAAAAAATGATTGTCAATAATTAAAACTACTATTCTTGAAAATCTTTATTAAAAAAGGAGGGAAACCTAACTATTGTTATAAATTCGGGCTAAGAGGTCGAGTTATACAATAAGAATAATTCGTAAATCAATACAGTTACCCCTTATGTGAATAAAGCAACAATAAGACTAACGAGTGAGAATTCCTCCAATTAGTTAGGAAAATAGAAGGGTATCAGAGCAAGCATGTAGAAGAAGACCAACAATAATAAATCCTAAGATGGAGAAATAAAGAGTTGGAGAGGGAAGCGATAGGGTTACAGAGGATACTTCATCAGGGGTATGGTGGAGATAGACCACATAAAGTGATCACTTTACTTGAGATGAAGGAAAGTTACACCTAACTAACAAGGAAAAGGAGATTATAGGCTTCTTAGCAGTCATTTTTTTAGTCGAAAAGCCTAGACTCACGTTATGTTAGAAAGGTAAAAGAAAGTTTATTAAGTTGTAAGTTGGGCCTAGAGTAAGAAATCTAAAGCCATCAACAAAGGTTAGCACAGTCACATGAAAAAAAATGCAAATGCTAATGCCAATTATAAAGTCAAGAGAATAAGTCTATCTTTTTCTCTTGGCACTATTCAAGGTAACTTGAAAAATTTGAGTTGTCATCAACCTAGACTCCACTAGCAAAAAGTTAAAGAGTAGGTCATTTTTATTATTAATGATCTGACTGAGGGTGTACATCCTTCTTTTCATATTGCTTGGATAGACGGGGTCGATGTATCTAGGTATCAAATAACCCCAAAAATATTAAAGATTTTGCCCTTGGTTACTAAATCACCTTTATCTCTTATAAAGAACCATTTGTCCTTCTCATTCTTGTTATTAGAAAGGTTCTTTTATATAGGATAAAGAGTTTTAGGTCAGGCTTATAGATAGTATCACCCAGGGCTCAAAGCTGGATTCTTCCTTAGTGTATAGATGTATACTATTTCTCTAAAAGAAGAGTTATTGTCAAAGTAATGATGCTATAGCACATATATCCTGACCATGATACACCAATTATTTAAAATGAGCTGTTAAACGGGATATGTCCAAAAGTTGGATGAAGAATGGTTAGAGCAAGAGTCTGACTCCTATCATGAGCAATTTCTTATTAAAAATAGTCTCATCTGGAGGAGGGCGACTCAGTATTTCCCTAAAGTTGAGTATCTTAGCATGACAATGTGAGGAATGTGGTTGAATTGCTTATATATCCCTAGGTTATGATCACTCACAATTGAGTGGAATACATTGGCCCTTTACTCGATCTTGATTATAGATAGAGAGTAATTGAATTGAACTCGATAGAAGAGCCCTAATCGTTCATTTAAGAGAAATAATCCATGGGGGTTAAAGGCAATGCAGAGTGGGGAAATTTCAATGACAGCTCGTCCTCGGATAGAATCTTTATTCTTAGGTAATGTCAATGAAAGCTCGTCATCGGATAGAATCCTTATTCTTACTTGAATTTATTTTTGTACATTTAACAGAGGCCAAGGTCAATCGAGAGGTCTTTAAATTAAGAGTGGGTAAATCTCAAACCCCTAAGAGTGTGTGTGATAACTTGATTTTTATCAAGTTATTTTGGCTTGGTTGATGTTATTTTTTGCGTGAATTTTGGTGTGTTTTTATATTTTTACGAGTTTATTTGTGTGTAGGTTTCAAGAGAAAATTTTGTGAAGAAAGTATGATTTTGATGAGCTTAAAGGTGTATGGAGCCAGTTTTCCCAATATAACGGGAAGAAACCCGATGCAGCGAAGTCTAGAGGTCTTTTTTCATGATGTAGCGAGATATTCCTCAATACAGCAAAGGGAGGTTTGATACAGCGAGCGTGCCTGTGATACAGCGAGAGCCAGACTTTAGTCTTTGGAAAATTTTGGCCTAGTTCTTAATGTAACGAGAAAATTCTCGCTGCATCAGCGCGAGTGCTCAATGCAGTGAGACGTTGCGAAAAGTTTCTATTTAAGTCGAACTTCAAAATTTTTATTATAAATAGAGCTTCTAAGGCTTCGTGCTAGGAGAAGACGATCACCAACACTCTTCTAAGTGAGAGAAACATCATATTTGGCAAACGGATCCAAGAAAGATAGATGAAAAACGAGGAGAAAAAGAGGAAGAAAACTAGCTTACCGAGATAGAATTTTCTAAACTATGTTTACTGTGTTATTTCTTTTCACTAGAATTTTTAATGATCAGATGTTCTTTTATTCTTGAATATTTGTTAAACATCATGAGTGGCTAATTCCTTCGTGCTTAGGGGATAGATGAAACTCTTGTGATCTATATTTGGATACTTACATTGGATTAATGCAGTTTTATTCATAAATTTATTTGTGTTCCTTGTGCTTTAAGCTTTTTGTTTAACTGGCCATTAAATTGAATGATTTTAGATATATGTTTTCTGGACTTGAAAAAGGGAGAATAATATATTTCTGAACTAAGAAAACACAACTTGGGAGTTAATACATTGGAAGATCATTAACAACTAAGTAACCCAATTAGGTTGAATCTCAATGAGTGATTAATTGAACTTGATTGAATAGAAATATTATTTAAGTTTATTATTCACATTATTTTATTAAGGTATTGAGAAAGGGAATAAAATGATAAAAAAACCTAGGTTAATAAATTTTGGTAGGATGAATTAAGCCAAAATAGTGGACAAATATAGTGTGCAAAAGTGGATTCGACCCCCCTAAGCCCGTTATCATCAGAGTCATTTTCATCATACAGTATATTTCTATTTCCTTTGTCGTCGTTAGAATTAATTTACTCATTTTGTTAGTCTAAATAATATTCATCATTTCAATTGCGATAATTAGCGTGTTAGTAATTATTAATCCTCATGGGAACGCTATCCTATTTCTTTTTACTACAAAACTCGACACCGTACACTTGCGATTTTTCACATTTAAATTTTGTGTATTTATTAATACAGTGGACAAGTTTTTGATACCGTTGTTGAGGATTTTTAATTTACTTTCAATTAATATTGCGATTAAGTGGTTGAATATTACTTTAGATTTTATTTTTAGTTTGTCTTGTAATTTTGTTTTTCTGATTATTGGTTAACAGTGAATGCGCGCAGAAGCCTTAGTTTGGAGTTAGCGTCTTTTAATCCTGAAATTGAAAGAACTTGTAGAAGAAACCAAGGTGCTAGAAGAAGAGAAAGAACCAGAGAGAGATCAGAAAGGAAACAAACAGCCATTATAATTCTCCAAACTAAGGCTTATTTCAGCACTACCAGCTAGAAGAAGAGAAACCAAGGTTGTTAATGATAATTTTTCAGGAATCTAGAGACAAGTGATTCAAGCAAATAACTTTGAGTTGAAGCCAGCGCTCATCAATATGGTACAACAGAACCAGTATGGAGGGCTATCTCATGAAGATCTAAATGTGCACCTTGCCATATTCTTGGAGATATGTGATAAGGTTAAAATGAATGGTGTCTCTGAAGATGCTATTCAATTGAGATTATTCCCATTTTCTTTAAAGGACCGAGCTCGAGGTTGGCTTCAATCATTATAACTAGGGATTATAACATTATGGGAGGAGCTTACTCAGAAATTCTTGTCTAAGTTTTTTCCTCCATTAAAAACTTCGTAGCTACGAGGAGAGATTGCTCAGTTTAGTCAGCTGGATTTTGAGCCTTTGTTTGGAGCTTGGGATAGTTTAAAGACTTGATACGGAGATGTCCCCATCATGGATACCAAGATTGGTTTCAGATTCAACTCTTCTATAATGGGTTGAATGGATAGACAAGAACTATTATTGATGCAGCAGCTGGAGGCACATTGTTATCAAAGACAGCAGACGAAGCACAATTACTTTTGAAAGAGATGGCGTCAAACAACTACCAATGGCCAAATAAGAGAAACCAGAGGAGAATTGTTGGTGTCTATGATGTTGATCCGATAGTTGCTTTGGCTGCTCAAGTTTTATCTTTATCAAGCAAGCTTTTAGCTATAACAACAAATAAAGGTTGCTCATCCAAAGAATAGGTGGCCTTAGTAAGTAGTTCATATTCAGGTATGCAAAATAAGCAGGAGTAGGAGCAGGTTCAGTTTGTTAACAACCGAAACTTCAACTATCGGAATGATTTTCCTAATCAGTATCATTTGGGATTGAGGTATCATGAGAACCTTTCTTATGAAAACACCAAAAATGTGTTGTAGGGACCGCTTGATTTTGTAGCTAAACCAGCAGAAAAAAGTCTTCTTTAGAAGAACTCATGGGTATTTTTATCAATGAGACCCGTGAAAGATTCAACAAGAGTGAAGCAAGAATAGATAATATAGAGACTCACTACAGTAACATAGGAGCAACCATGAAGTTCTTGGAAGTGCAGATTGGTTAGCTTGCGAAAGCCATAAAAGAGAAATCAACAAGGAAATTTTTAGCTGATACAGAGAAGAATCTAAAAGATCACTGCAATTCCATCACCTTACAGAGTAGGAAAGAAGTAGAAACACAACCAAGAAAGGAAGTGGTGCAACCCAAGGAAGATAAAAAAGTTGTTGAGAAGTACAACAAGGTTGGAAATTCTGAGAAAGCAGTAGAAAAACCAATGAAAGTGAAGAGCGGTTTAAGGATTATTTTTGCTGATAATACACCCATTAGACCTCCACTGATTCCTTTTTCACAAAGATTTCAGAAAAAGAAGTTAGATGAGCATTTCAGAAAATTTTTGAACATCTTTAAGAAGATTCACATCAATATACCTTTAGCTGAAGCATTGGAGCAAATGCCTAATTATGTAAAATTTATAAAAGAGATGATGTCGAAGAAGAGAAGGCTGGAAGAGCATGAAATAGTGAAGCTATCAGAGGAATGCAATGCGATTCTTCGAAGAAAAATGCCTCAGAAAGTGAAAGATCCAGGTAGTTTCACAATTCCCTACACTATTGGGGATTCTACATTCAAAAAAGCATTATGTGACCTTGGAGAAAGCATTAATCTCATGCCATTATCAGTTTTTCAAAAGTTGGGATTGGGTGACATAAAGCCAACTACCATATCTTTACAACTTGCGGATAGATCGATCACGTATCCAAAGGGTATAATTGAAGATGTTCTTGTCAAGGTTGACAAATTAATTTTTTCGACAGACTTTCTTGTGCTTGATATAGAAGAGGACAGTGAGATTCAGATTATTCTAGGAAGATCATTTTTGGCCACTACTGGGACAACTATTAATGTGCAAAAAGGAGAACTTACTATGAGGGTTCAAGACCAAGAAGTGATATTTAATATGTTTGAGACTATTGAATCCCCTAAGGAATCAAAAGAGTGCTTAATGGTAAATGTTATGGACAACAGTAATGATGATAAGATGTTCGATGAGTATTGTTATGAAGATCTTAAGAATGATGCAAAAATTGAAAAGACAACTAGAGAGAGACATACCAAGCAAGTTTTTGACATTTATTCGAGCCAGAGCAACATATTAATCCACCATTGATCATAAAACAGCCTTGTCAAAAGAAAAAAAAGGAGAAAAGATGAATGCCACTTGCTATTAAATGAAAAGCATCATATTTTGAAGCCCAAACCTCTAGTTATCCATTTGAGGTATCATTTACCTTTTGCTGATATTAAAATGGTGAAAGATAAACGGTTATTGAAGTCCAAGAAAATGAATGCATTTTGAAAGATCATTAAAGAGCTCGCTTAAATCTACGAAGTACGAAAGAAAAAATGGAGAATCAAAAGATGATGAATAGTTATTATTGGGCTAAGTCTAACTAGAGATATTAAATCAAGCACTTATTGGGAGACAATCCAATGTGTTTTTGTTTTTGTTCTTGGTTTTCAATTTTCTTAGTGGTTTAATGTTGTTATTTAATCTAATATTGTTTCATGTTATTATAGGAGTCAAAGTTCCAACAGAAAAGTTCAATGATACCAGAAAGGTGTTTTCTAGAACTTTCTGCATCGAGAATGACTTGCTGCATCAAACTAAGAGTTTGCTAGATCGAGAAAAATTTTGATGCAGCGGAACACAAAGCCTAAATTCTGACAGCAGCAATATTAAAAAGAAGAGATGATGATGTTTCAGTCCAATCAAGTTAGGAGGCGAAATTACTCTCGCCTCCTAGGTATTCTTCACATATCTCTTGGTTATCTTTGTTTTGCATCGCAGACGATGCAATTTTTTAAGTTCGAGAGAGCGAGAGTGTGCAATAGATTGGGCTGTTAGGAGAGGAAAACAAGAACTTTTTGAGGTTTATTTGGTTTTTATGTTTGTTTTGTTCTTATTTTATGTTTAGTGCTTTGCTGTTTTGTTACTTTTTATTATGTGTCATGTTTTGTAGTTTTGTTCGAATGTGTGTGTATGTTGTGCAGTCCATGGTAGTAATCTCAAGTGTCCCTTTTGTTGACATTTTGAATTTGGAGTTGTTTGGTTTTATGGTAAATAGGAATGCATTATTCAACGTGGTAATCATTATGTATGCCGTAGGAAATTTTTTTTCGAATTTATAATTAAGGGTAGTCATCAATACCATACAAACTCACCTTAGGGTTTTATTAAAAAAAAAGCACTTAAAGATTCAATCTACTCCATTGTTTTGAAAGTGTTTAGTAATTAGGGGTACGTATTTAGGAGATGGGTACGCTCACGTCAAACAGCACTTAAAAATAAATAAGAGTATGCAAAGCACTTTAGACTTTCTAATAAGTTAACGATTGAGGGTATGCATTTCGGAGATGGGTACTTTCGCGTACCGAGACCGAATTAGAGCCTAAAGAAGAGTATGAATCTGTTAAAAAAAAAAGAACAATAAGATTTTTGTGCTGCTAGTACCTTATCTAAGAGTTGGGTGAGATATTGTTTTTGTGAAAGGTGTAGCTTCCCTTGATTGTGAATTTGCAGAATGACTTCTGAGGCATTTCTTTTATTAATCAATTTAACTTAATGCATGACTAATTACACAAAAAAACCTTGTTAACTTTTAAATTAGGTATCAATGATTTGGACACCGATTATTTTGCTTGGGACTGAACGGTAGTTGGTTTTGCATGAATGTTTTTTTTTTGGAGTGTTTGTTTTGTTTTTAGTTGTGTAGTTTACTCGGAACTAGCAAATACTAAGTTTAGGGGAGTTTGATAACTTGATTTTTATCAAGTTAATTTTGGCTTGGTTGATGTTATTTTTCGCGTGAATTTTGGTATGTTTTTATGTTTTTGTGAGTTTATTTGTGTGTAGGTTGCAAAAGAAAATTTTGTGAAGAAAGTAGGAATTTGGTGAGCTTAAATATGTATGGAGCTAGTTCTCCCAATATAGCGAGAAGAAACCCGATGTAACGAAGTCTAGAGGTCTTTTTTCATGATGTAGCGAGATATTCCTCGATACAGTGAGCATACCTATGATATAATGAGAGCTAGATCCTAGTCTCTGAAAATTTTTGGCCCAGTTCTTGATGTAGCGAGAAAATTCCCGCTGCATCAGCACGAGTGCTCAATGCAGCAAGAAGAAACCCGATACAACGAAACGTCGCAAAAAGTTTCTGTTTAAGTTAAACTTTAAAAT
>JAVXUL010154684.1:0-13822 GCA_035590515.1 Trichilia minutiflora | reverse complement strand
ACTAGTGAGAGTGTAAAATTTATTTTTACTGAAACGTTTGTGGGTTACTCTTCACCCGATTGATAAGAAAGATTTCTTTTGGGTTACACTTCACCCGTCAAAAAAGAAAATTGTAATTTGTGGTTCCTCTTCATCCGTTCAAAGAAGGTGTTGTACTTGCGTTTCTCTTGATCCGTGAAACAAAGAATTAGTGATCCTCGATGTGAGTGGATTCAACCAAGAAGAGTGGACGTAGATGTATAGTCGATCCACTATAAAAGTCTTCTTGTTCATTTGATTGTTTTGTACGTTGTCTTCATTTGCATTCTTCTTTGAACATATCATATTTTGTTTAAATTTTTTTTTAAATCTCCAATTTACCCCCCTCTTAAAGTTTGCCAACTGGGACTTCATCTTCATCGTGCTGCAATGCTATTGATAAATTTGCATCTGCCAGATGGGGATTTTTCACAACAGGTATATTTCTCTACAATTACATACTATAAACTCAATTAAAAAATAAAATAAGTAATATTACAATAGGATAGGATCAATATTTATAAAATATTTTTTGAACAAATTAAACATATATTGTTGAGAAAACAAACTAACAAGTTTTTAGAACACTTGTTAACATGAAAACTCTACCACTCAATAATTCTTAAGAACAAAGTAAATATTATAATTTACAAAGAAAATACAAAGCACGAAAGGAAAACCAAGATTTACAAAGAATAATAATTTATATTTAGCTGAAGATTCAATGATTATAAGATCAAGAATAATATCTGAATCTATTGATCTTTCTCTTTTTCTTATACTCTCTTTAGGCTCTCTATTAACTTTTTTTGTCTCTAAAAAATCTCTCTTTTAACCTATAAGAAGTCCCGCTTAAACAGAATTCCTAAAGAATTAGAAAACTCAAAGTCAAACTTTGTTAACAGAAATTTACTCTATTCCATCAAACGAATCATTCATTTTGGTTGAATGAATTTTACCTATCTCTCTAACTTGTTTCTTTCATCAATCTAGTTGAACGAATTCCTCATTCCACTCGACCATATTTTCCCATTTTCTTTGCCTTCTAGGTTCCAAAAGTTCGTTCAAATGTTTTAAGTCATTTGTACAAATGAATTACCTATAAATTGAATCACAATTCACAATCTCCACTTTAATTCAACTTTTGTAACCTTAACTTTCTTCTTCTCTTCACATCAGCATCCTTTAATATGCTTTTCTACACAAACCTACCACTAAAACCTTTGATTCTTCCTCTAGTAACCTTTTTTAACTAATTCTTCATTCATTAGTTGTTATACCAACCAATTCACAATAATATATGAATTTCTTAGTCAACACCACTTTAGTCATAAAATCAACTGAATTCTCCTTTGTGTGTACCTTTAAACATCTAACTTTTTCTCAGTCAATACATCTATGATGAAGTTAAGCCTTACATTAATGTATTTAGTTCTATTATGGAACACTTGATGTTTCAAAAGTTGTATTGCACTTTAGTTATCAAAGTATACTATGAAAGTTTTATTTATGATTTTTAACTTAAGGCTACTACATATTGTAATGATGCCTTCCAACTAATCATGTATCTATAAACAACAAATACATAGCCAATAAGCCATCTTTTCTTGTCCAAATCTATTGTGAAATTTGCATCTATATAACCTCTTATCTTCTTAGCCCTTTGATCCTTCAATTGATACCTTAAACAACTCAAGGTTCTTTTGATGTTTCTCAAAATCCATTTCACAGCTTCTCAATAGGTCTTCTTTGGATTTGCCATCAATCTACTGACCAATTCACCAAAGTATGCCAAATTAGATCTACTACACACCATGGTATATCAAACTTCTATTCATTGTTGAATAAAGAGCCTTCATCGTCTCTTACTTATCTTTCTAGCTTATGAACTTTTGATCTTTTAAGAGTTTAAAATGTATCGCTAATGGCATCTTTATTGCCTTAGCATCCTTTATATTAAACCTTTGAAGAATTTTTCTCAAATACATTTCTTGTGAGAGAATTAGTAATCCTTTACTCCTATCTATAATGACGTTAAATCTTAGAATACTTCTTGTAGCCTGAAGATCTTTCATCTCAAATTCCAAGCATAATTGAGTCTTTAACATGGTCAACAATATATCATCAACATAGATGAATAGATAGACCATATCATTTATATTGCTGCCTTAGAAGTAAACATAATGGTCATATTGGCTCCTAGAGTACCCATTCTATACCATGAAGTTATCAAACCTTAATTTTTATTACCTTAGTAATTATTTCAGCCTATACAATAATTTTTTAAGCAAGCATACCTAATTCTCAACTTCTTTTAATTTAAAATATTCTGGTTGCTTTATATACATCTTTCCAGTGAACTTCCTATATAGTAACATTGTTTTAACATTTATTTGATCTAATTCCATGTCATAAACAATCATAAGGATAAGAAGTAACCTAATGGAAATATTCTCATTATCAGCAAAAACACTTCAGTGTAATTGTTTCACACGAAACCTAATGTGAAAAATTTATCTGCAAGTATACGATGTCAAGTTATAGTCCTATGGTAAGTAGGGTATCGTCTCCACTGGGAACTTGATAAAAACTATTAATTCCTATAATTAAACTAATCTTAAGTTTTATCTAGTTAACTACTATGAAATCAAAGTAAACTAAATTATTTAATACTCGCTCTAAAGAGATTAAGAATTAATGACACCTTAAAAAACTAAATTTCAAGAGTAATTAACCTAGAAAATTGATTTCACCTATTGTCTACCCTGTTTTAATTTCCTCTTTTAAGCCCTTATCGAATTATATTTATGAAACCAAATTATATATCCACTCCCTCTCCCAGGCAAGCGAACCTATCTCTCACTCTAGTGTAATATCTCTATTTTCATCTAAAGTGAGACACGCATTAATCTTCTCTCTATGAGTTTTCTAAGGTTTTGATAGCCTCCCAAACTTATCAATAATCCTAGTCATGTGTGTTTTATGTCCAAATCGAATATCACTCTCTTAAGTTCAATACTCAACTTTCAATTCATTTAAACCATGGCCAGTGATTCAAAAGCCTTAAGATCAAAACAACATGAATAAACAATGTTCGATTCATTTAACATAAATATATATATATATATATATATATGGAAATCAAAATGGGTTCAATAATGAGGTTACATCAACCCTCTAGAATACAAACTTAACCTAGCATTGATTCAATCAAAAGAACATCCATGTTTATATAACTCATTGTCAAAATAGAAAAAAGAAAGAAAATCAACAAGAAAGAAAGAAGAAAACTCAATAGTGTCTTCACTTCAATCTTCAATTCTTTTTGTTGTTGGAACTCAAAGAATTAGGCTGAAAATTTGTGAGTTTTTTTTTGTTTGTTGAGGTAGAAAAACCTCTCTTCTCTAATATAAAAAATGTCCCCTTTTTATATCTTGCAAACCCGAGGGTATAAAAATGAATCCTAAACACTCTAGGAAACTTAAGCCACATCAACCTTGCGTTGACACTTTAATGTAACTTCTAGCTCGATTTTCATGATTTTAAATTTTTAAAATAAATTTTACTCCTCCACATAAGTTGTTTATATTAAAGTTAAATTTCAAATCAACTTGAATTTATTAATTCTGATATCTCTACACCAAGATATCTTTTTTTTACTAGACACTGCTCTTTTTTAAAGTAGACCTGGATTTTAATTTTTTCGGGGTAGATTCGAAGGTCCAAACAATCTAAAAACTAGGATTATGAGTACTCTATAGAAATCTTGATTCTTGTACTACAAAAGTCTAGAAGTTCACTTCTTCATTAGATATCAATAAATATGCTGAAAATACCTCTAAACCTTTAAAGGTCACTTTCACTTCTACATAGCATTGACTTCAAGTGAAAAGATTGTTTCCTTCACTTTTTACTCCTCCAATAGCCTCTAAACATATTAAACATCTTCATGAAACTTTTATATTGTTGAGTCTTCTTCCTAAAAAATCTTGAATCATCAAAATTCAATTATTCTACAGTAAGATATCACCTGTTTACGAAAATTGCACAAAATAGCTCCAAAATACACAATTAGGCAATTTCTTGGAAAATCACCCTTACAACACAAAATCAACCAAAAACTCATTAAAATAACTTATAATAACTTAAAAAGAAGCAAAGTATAAGTCAAGAAGTCTTAAGAAAATCTGACTAATCAAATCCCCTAAGCTTAAAGTTTGCTAGTCCTAAGCAAACTAACCCAAGGAAAAAAAAAAGAAATAAAAAGGAATAAAAACCTAATCCTAATCCACTTTTGTAGGAATCACAGTTGTATTTAGCATATGCAACAAGCCTTTTAAATCCCTAGGATGCCCCCTAGTAGATGAGTGAAGTCTCATGAGGGTTTTCATATGATCTACCCACAAAATCCCATTCCTAAACTGCCACACTTAGATTATGGACAAACACATGCAACAAATAAGTATACAATCACATAAAAATAATAAAACAAGTACTAAAATCAATCATGCAAACAAAATTTCATGTTTACTATTGATAAAACTCATGAACTACAAATCCATCACATTGATACCAAACTCAAAACTCGATCAAGTGTCCATGCTCTAATAGATTAACATTATTTTTTTTAATTTTCTTTCAAAATCCATACCTTCGAAAATCTAAATGAATCTGAAACTGATCTTACCTTTTACTCTATCCTTATTCATAAATGTCATTTGATAGAATTTTATAGACATTTTATAAATGAACTCGCTTCTTTCTAACCTTTTTATTCTTTTCCTTGGTTCTAAGTAGCTTTTTTATGCGAGTGTTAACATTTGTGATGTCAACCTCCGGCTACTCACCATGTTAAAAACCTCGGTTGCTTTGCATACTCTTATTTCAAGGATTCGTTTTACGCGATTGTTAACATTTGTGATACCAATCTCTGGTTACTAAGACCTTAAAAACATTGGAGTAGTTTTATTGCTTAATTTTTTTTCTTTTTTTCTATAGCTCCAAAGTTTCACGTCTAAAATTTTTTTATTTTAACACAAAATCATTCACAAGCTCAGGTTTCATAATTGGCTCAATGAATTTCTGAATTCATCTCAATTTTTCTAAGCATGTTTATTAATTTTTTTTCTTTCAAACTATCAACATCACTCCACTTCATATGTCAACCTATCTCATCTAAGTTCAACATCAATACATAGTTTATATTTTACTTATCCCATCAATAGTTCTCATTAACATGCACACACATTCATACAATCATTCATTCACACAAAAACACACAAATAATCACAAAAAAAATCAAAATCTACTAAAAATAAAATCAAAATCTACTCTATTCTACGGATGTCCTAAGTTTAAAAAATTTAAATTTCACTCGTAATGCTATCAAACTCCATATTCAAATCTAGCAACACACTCTCAAATATGACTCACCCCTCTAACTTAAATTGAGCATT
This sequence comes from Trichilia minutiflora, assembly GCA_035590515.1. NCBI lineage: Eukaryota > Viridiplantae > Streptophyta > Magnoliopsida > Sapindales > Meliaceae > Trichilia > Trichilia minutiflora. The sequence goes on along the minus strand of JAVXUL010154684.1, from coordinate 8,348 downwards.
ATCCTTAATGCTCCAAATAACAATAAAAAACACAGAATGAGAAAAAGAAATCATACCTGGAAGACGAGAGCAAGTCTCGTCTCCTACTTAGTATTGTCATTATCTTCATCGGATGTTTGTTGTATAAGATTTACTTGTTTGCTCAGCTTTTGAATCTCTTGACATCCTTGAACCTAAAAATAATAAGAACACAATTTAAAATATCAATTTACCATAAAAAAACTTAATAAAATAAAAAAACTAAAGAATAAAAATAAAACTATTGAGGTGTGAATATGAATATGGCTGTTGCATCACCGGATTCTCGTTAGAAAAAATGGATGGTCGGATCCTTTCTTGCAGAGCCTCACCTTCAAGTCCTTACAAGACAATAACATGCTAGGAGTCACTCTGGGTTGGGTCCCGATGGCAAAACTCTGATACTTAAGTTAGCGAAAATGTGAAAAATGGAGCAATCGATTCTGGCAGAAAGGAAAAGGAATGGAAAGCTTGAGTAAAGAAAGTAGAGTAAAATGAAAAGGAATTCGAACCCCCTGTGTGTGGATTTTGCCTCCTTATATATAGGGCCCTTGGGAAGTGAGTGAAGTGACTTGGCATCGGAGAATAGGAATGATGGAACGGTCTGCCTTAGGACAGTGTGCCAGCTACTTTTATTTAAGGGATGTGACATCTATCAAGCCTAATGCTATCAGACCTGCTAAGCTTCAATGAGAAATGTGACAGATGTCTAAAATTTGTCAAGGCAACACTTCTTATTGCAGGGTCCTTAATCAATAATCATTCTTATTTTTGGTGAATTCCAAGGACTGGTGGTAGGATCAGGCTTCTACAGAAGGCGAAGGTCAGGGAGCTTAGACAGTGAATAACCAGGGAACTAAAGAGTGTGAACCAGGATCCTTGGGAGGCCAATGGTGAGCGGTCAGCTTCCTGAGGGACATGAATCAGGGAGTCTGGATAGTGGATAATTGGGGTCCTTAAAAGAACAGATAATGAGGGACAGGATAATGAGTAGTCAGATTCTTAAGGGTGTGAATAAGAGAGTTTGGGTACTGAAAAATCAGATTTTACGAGAAACAGGAGATCAGATGACATTATCGAAGGTGACATATGTTCGCTCCGAAGATCTCCACATATCGAATGAACTTTTACTCAAACAGTAAGAATTTGGATGACGGTGTCTAAGCTTTCAACAGTCAAGCATTCTTCTGCCTTTTGACACTGAAACGCAAATCCATTTCATTTTGTTCCAAATTCTTTCTGGTTCACATTTTTATTTTGTGCTATTTCATTGTTGTTTGTGTGCAAGATGTACTCTATCTCCATGGTTATTAGTTAAGACACTAGCATAGAATGCTGATAAGAAAATAGTTGAGACCCATCTGTTGTTTGGAAATCTTGAAGGAGTTGTGATTGAGCTCATACTTGCAATGAATACTTCGGAGCATCGGGGGCTACAATTGAAGAGGGAGAGGATAAAATAATAATAATAATAATAATAATAATAATAATAAACTTATTAAGTTTATATGCTTTATTAAATAAAAATATTATTTATAAATTCAATTGATGTCGTTAACAATGAGTTGGATCCTTGATCAAGTTAAAACTCAGTTTACATTCAATGTACACGTGGCAGCTATCTATAGCTGGTTTCATGATATTATAACACTCACCCCCTCAAGGTATCCAAGGGCTTATTTAATTTACTACATATTGCCTCTCCCAAATTGCGGTTCACGCTTGCTGTTTCCTCTTCTTCTTCTTCTTCACTCAGTTTACAGACAGGCTACGGCGATTCCTGTGTTCTTCTTCGCACCGGAGGTATGCTATCCTGCGCACTCTCTCTCCTCATTTTTCTTTAAGGATTATATCGAATAATCGATAAACTCATGCGTCAAAATTATGCAATTCAAATTGCTATCTGTTCTTAAAAATAAACTGTTTTTCTTGGGTTCTTTTGGGTCCTAACTTTTAGGACTGTGTTCGGGAAGTTCCAAACAGACACATTTTGTTGAATTTTTTAGGGAGAAAATTTATCCCCAACTACTTGAAGAAAATGAACTCTAGTAACCGAGTTTATAAGCGACTAATGCTAAATTCACCCAATTTTTACGTGATTGTTCATTTTTCACTAAAAATAATGAAAATTTGATATTGAATGAGTTGAGTGCATTTATCAGGGATTATGGCATTGGAGAGTTTCTAGAAATGGGTAGATTAGTGTGTTTTACATTTGGTTTGAAACAAGAGGTTGTGATTTCCTTGGGATACCTACCTGAGGCGTGATGTTAAATGTTTTTCTGACTATTTAAGGTTGTAGGGCTACCGACTGGTTTGAACATGATGCCCTTGCAAGTGAGATCGACGGAGGGAGATTTGAATGGAGACTGAGTGTTTTGTTTGTTATTAGTTAGTCATGCGTATTTAGGTTTTTTTCATTTTTATTTTTCCTGTTCAGTATATTAGAAAATATCCTAGATATATCTGACATAAAAACGGTACATGCTGAATATTAGAATGGTGATTCGATAATTATTGTGTTGATTATCATACACAGTAACCATGAGTTTCCGAAACAAGATAACACAAAAGATGGGAAGGGGAACAACCACCTATATCGAAAAAGAATATCTATTTGCTAGTGGCGTTTTCAGTTGTGTTAGGAATTTCCAGGCTGCTCCCAGTTCTTGTATCCCTTAGCTAGTGGAGAATGTTTTTGTTTTTGGAATAAGGAAAGCAAGCCATGGTTCACTTTTTTGTCATCCCTTTGAGCATCAGATTCAAAGGATTTTCAAGATACTTCTGTCTTCTCTATTAATGTTAGTTGGGAAATGTTTCTCAGATGTAGATCTGTAGAACAATTTTTGCAGGACGAGTTGGGGTCTGTTATTGGACTTCCTTGCACAAAAAGTTTATGATCTTTTTTCTTAGTTTTTGATTTTGGAACATAACATTTAGTTTCAATATTTCAATTATATTTTAGGCTTTTGATACGATAGATATGTTTGTCTTCTACTAGTAGCTGTACATAGATATCTTTGTGAGTTGAAATTTTATAAGTTTACTTGACAAGCTCTGGGTTTTGGATACTGCTAGATTGAATTCTCTGTCCTATATGGAGTCTTCAACCAAGGCAGAATATGCTGCATTTCTGGAGAAAGTGAGGCGGACAGTTTATTTTGACAACCTCTCGCCACAAGTTACTGAATCTGTCATGAAAACGGCTCTCAATCAGTTTGTGTCTGTAAAAAATGTTCAATTGATTCCAAACTACTTGATATCAAAGAACATTCCACGATGTGCTTTGGTAGAGGTAGACAACTCTGAGCAAGCCAAATCACTTGTCTCCTCAATGAGCGAGTTTCCTTTCATGATGATGGGAATACCAAGGCCCGTGAGAGCACGGGCTGCTGAAGTGGAGATGTTTGATGATCGCCCAATTAAGCCTGGTCGAAAAACAGAATGCAGATGGTTGGAACCCAATGATCCTGATTTGGAGGTAGCACAAAAGTTAAAGCGTGTTTTTCGGAAACATTCTGCTGAAGCTTCATTTCTTCTCAAAGTAAGTCTTGTGTTTATACAATATGTATTGCATTTCTGTTTTGTTCTTTGGATCTGTTTTATTGCTTTAAATGACTGATTTCTCTGTTATAGCAACAACTGGACCAGGAAGAGAAGCTTGCAAAGCAGCAGGCAGATGCATTGAAACAAAATTATAAGAAGTATGAGATTCTGGACAGCATCATGGTGGATGGAACTGCAGACCGTTTGTCACGGCATTATGGCATCAAAAATTTGGATGATTGATAGGTTTTCTAATGCAACTGTAAACTTTTTGTCACTGCATTATGGCATAAGAAATTTGGACGGTTGATAGTTTTCCCAATGGTGTCAATGTACAGGTATTGCTGGGAAAGTAACTCAGGAAATCTCTGATATGACATTTACTTTGTGCATATTTCTGGGTTATACTCTCGTACTGGACAATTCCAGTGGGCGGAGGGCGGTGGCCTTTTGAACTTTAATTGAAACTGTTGTTCATTCTAAAAACAATATTAAAAAAAATGTATTTAACAACGAAGGATTTATCTATAAAATTTATAGCTTGGATTAGATAATCCTAAATTTTTAGAATATTAACTTTCAATCAAACGTAATTATGCCCTAAAATAAAATCTTTACAAACTGTAAAATGATTGTGTCCCTTGGAAAAGAGAGATTTTTGCATGCTTAACGAAAGATAATGCAGGTAAAATTATATTTATTATGACCTTATTTTATTCTTATAATAGTTGTGTGAAAATATATTTGTATATTTTTAAATCAATATTTTTGAAATTAATAAAAAATAAATTGTACGTTTTACTATATTTCAGGAGTTCAAATATTCTATTTGTTAAGAAAATATTAAAAATTATATGTATAATATATTGATTAATCAGTATACATAAATTCATAAATACCTTTTAAAATAAATTATTAAATTATTAATAGACAAAGACCAAAAGATAGAGAGAGAGAGAGAGAGAAAAGAGGGAGGATCTAGCCACACCCACATCCAGCCAATCAAAATCCTTCCCTCTATATCTCACGATAGAACTATCAGACCACACGATTCTCCCCCTTGCCTATCTCGAAAGCAATCCATGTTTATAACAGTACATAAACTTCATTCATTGAATTTCTTCTCCATTATTATGTCTTATTTCTTCGCATAATTTCATATCTTGTCCATTACTATTTCTTACTTCTTCCTCTTTCTATAATCTCTTCAACTTCTAACCCTTTTCATCTTCTGTAATCTTTCGTATTTCATACAAAAAGAAGAAAAAAATGGCTACCAATTCACTACAATCGCTCCACCACCACTCTTTTCTCCGGCGCCACTACTCTGACGCCGCACCGGCCGCCCTCAGACCCTCTACAGCCACACCACCAACTTCACTTTCACTGTTTCTTTTTTCTTCCATTAATACAACTACAAACTCTATGATACCTTTCTCTGTTTCCCCATCAACTACTACTTCTTCTTCTTCCTCTTCTTATCCTTCCCCAGGTTCTACTTCTCATCCTATCTCCTTTGACCTTCTGGAGCAACACTTGTCAGCCCAAAACTTCCGACAAGCCGATGAGGAAACGCGCCAGCTTATAATTGTTTTGGCCGGTGATGCAGCTCAGAAACGTGGGTATGTGTTCTTCTCTGAGGTTCATTTCATTTCAGAAGCAGACCTTAAAGCCATTGATGATCTTTGGAGACAGTACAGTGACAACAAGTTTGGATACAGTGTTCAGAAGAAGATTTGGCAGAAAGTCGATAAAGATTTCACAAAATTTTTTCTGAAAGTTCGGTGGATGAAGAAGCTGGATACTGAAATTGAGCAGTATAATTACAGGTCATTTCCTACTGAGTTTCTCTGGGATAACAATAAGGAAACTCCTGAGGGTCATTTACCATTGACAAATGCTCTCAGAGGAATTCAATTGCTTAACAGTATTTTGAGCCATCCAGCTTTTAAGGGCATGGAAGAAGGAGGTAAAGAAGAAGATAAAGTTAGTCTTGAAAATAAAGGAAGTGATAATGAAGTTTTGAGTCAAAACCACTGAGCAACACAGGGTTCAAACCAGACTATAGCTTTTGAGGCTGATAATCTTGGCTAATGCGACACGTTGTTTACGTTATGATAATTGATGAACCACATTGTTAATGAGATGCCATCAAATTCGTTAACCTGTTTTACTTCTATAGCACATACACATATAATGAATGGATAGTTTGCTCCTTTTTTTTTTTTGTTTAAAATATTTGTAGTGGAATTAGCTTTGAAAGAAAGTGATCAATTGATTTTTATTAAACCACGTTTTTCTTACTTTTTACTGTAGATAGTGGAGAGTAATTCAATATATAATGTTAATTCAGCCTTAGAGAATGAATGGGAAGCGGTCGGTGGTGACAATTGACATGGCTCGACCTTTTTGTTGTTTTTGTTTTCGTGATTCTTAAGAAACATTCTGCCCTTCAGCTCTTGGGTTGGGACAAGATTTTATTAACCAATCGATGGAAGAAATTAATTATCTATATTCCCAAGCCATTCATAAGAATATCGATGTCTTTTCCGTTTGGTTTATTAGAGGAAATTGAAAAACCTATAAAGGCAAAAAATACATTTCCTTTTGAGATGAATATCTACAATGTATCATTTCACAACTCGCATAAAATCAGCAAACTTCTTATCCATTTTCTGAATTAAATTTTATGCCACATGTTAAGTATTCCTAACGCAGACATTCTCAATATTTCTAAATTTCACCACCCCCCAATACAAAACAATTGCGCGCACTCAAAAATATTAGTGCATAAAATGGACACGACACTTTCTTTACCTCTCTTATTCCTTATATATATTTTTATATTAAAAAAAGGAGAAACAAAATGGAATTAAAATTTCGGCCACATTTCGATTTGCATCGCAGATGCTATCAAACCAACAACAATTATTCTTAAGTGCACCAACATCCATACAGTGTTTCAAATCCTCCCATGTGAAAAGTGGATGAACTAAAAATATCTGTAAATACGTTATAAATAATTAAGTATAAATTTCTTCTACATCACAAAATATTTATAAAATAATATTATGAAAAAAAAAAGGGCCAAAAGATTTCCTGAAAATATAATAACTTCAAAAATAGTTAGACCTATTTGATTAATTTTAATCTACAAAAACTGTTTCCAGTTAAATTATCACTAACATACAAAGTACACCACCATGCTCGATGCTTACAACCCTATCAAAATTTTCCTGATATACACGATTTTGTAAAAAAAGAAGAAAGAAAAAGGAACTAGATTCTGAAAATTACTTTATAGAAAACATGTTTGGTATTGTATTTAGGTAAGGAAAAAATGGGAAAAAATAGTTAAAGACATTTATGCTATCTAAAAGCAAGTATAAGCTCAAAATCGGGTTTTGCATTTACGAAAAACAAGATTCAAAACACACGAAAGCACTTCAACAAAATTCGTGATATCTGTTATTTACTGATAAAAAAAATTATTTGAGACGTATGCATATGTTAATCTCTATGTTCGTAAAAATGTATAGAAGTTTTCAAACATCTGATAGTATTAACGGAGCCAAAACTTACCACTTAATGCACTATGCACAGGGCCAGTCTCTGGGTATGCCGATGTGAACCATCACAGGAAAGCATTGACTGTGTTTGAGAGTACAAGCATGCCCTCGGATTCTGAAAATCAGAAGGCCAAATATTTAACACAAGTTTGGTTATGAAGAAATTACTTGATCTAAAATGGTTTCATAATTCCATATTTCCTCAAATTGTTAGTAAAATATATCACAATGGAAACAACACCATTTGCTGGTTGCTACTGTTCTACAAAACAACACCAGGAAAAGAAGTTTCACAATGGAAGGAGCACATTCAGCAATCTGCGTCTACCTAATATATCAGACAAAATTCTGTATCACATAGTTGATAAGAAATCAAATTTTAACAATCCACATTCCACAATAAGATTGTTGAAATTTCAAGTTGAATGTTTCTCAGTTCATCATAGCTTGACTTAAATTCAACGTAACGGTATTCCCTGCTTTGTAGAGATTATATTTGTCACCAACAATCTATGTGAGTCTCCAAGCTCAGTTATCTGTAGCTCAAAGAGAATAAGCATCAACATAATTGGAAATGCTTATTGCATGTGGGAGATTGGTAGGAGTTGGAAAAACTAGCTGCAGATCATGGTTGCAAAAGTGGTCCTCAGAATTCTTAGATCTGGGTGAGACTCCACCTCTAAGACTAAATGTTTATTATTCACAGTGTCTAGCATGCTCTGTGCATAAGCAAACATTAAAGTGAATAAAGTATTAGTAACCAATAAAATAACTCTGCAGTAATTATAAACCTTCTCTAACTACTATATTCCTTCATTCACATTTTTCGCACTAGTAAAAGATAATATCTTCTTATTTATTATTTTTAAGGATAATCATAGAGATGCAAGAAATTCTTGCAGAAAAGGAAATATACCAAATGGCTTGGGGCATCATCAGCAACTTCAGCAGGTTGATCTGCTCCCATGCTTGCCAAACATCCTCCTTTACAATCCATGTACTTCTGGATACTGCTCAAAAAAAGTAAGGCAAATGAATAAACAAGGAGTCATATCCAAACATGAAAATAGAAGATTAGCAAGAAAGTTATACACAAGTTTGAAGAAGCTACAATTGCATTTATTCCAACTCATGCAGTGTATTTCTCAGTCAGAAATACTTAACAATTTATTGGAAAAGCACTATCTCTTGCATCAATCGAATGTGGCATATCAT
>JAVXUL010154673.1:0-13823 GCA_035590515.1 Trichilia minutiflora | reverse complement strand
TCTTATTCAAGATATATTCATCAAGTTCTATACCCTCTCGTGCACAATCTAACCACAAAGACATGCACAAACACTCTCGAGGAATTTACTATTATGCCTATAATGCTAAGGGACGAGTTTCACAATACATAATACTATCGACTGCACTTGAATATGGTATATGTGCCATATAGCCTTTTTCTTCATCTGACTTTGGTGACTGAGCAGTTGATAATCTGAAATGGTTAGCAAGTGGAGTACTGACAGCTTTTGCATTCTTCATACCAAACGTTTTCAAAACCTTTTCAATGTAAGTTTTCTGTGACAAATACAATCTTCTACCTCCACGTTCTCTCTTAATTTCCATGCCAAGAATTCTCTTAGCTGCTCCCAAATCTTTCATCTCAAATTCATTATTCAATTGAGTCTTCAAAATTTGAATTTTTTTTCGAATTCTTGGCAATAATGAGCATGTCATCAACATAAAGCAACAGATAAATGAAAAAAAATCATCTTCTAATTTTCGAAAGTAAATGTAGCTATCATACATGTTCCGTGAATAACCATGACTCAATATAAAGGAATTAAATCTTTTATATCATTGTCTCGGAGATTGTTTTAGCTCGTACAATGATTTCTTCAATAAGCAAACATGACTTTTCTTTCTTTTAACTTCAAAACCCTCGGGTTACTTTATATAAATTTGCTCTTGGAGATCACCATGCAGAAAAGTTGTTTTGATATCAAGTTACTTTAATTCCAAATCATACATGACCACCAAAACAAGAGAAGCACAAACAGAGTTGTACTTAACTACTGGTGAAAAAACATAATTAAAATCAATAACTTGTATCTGACTTTAGCCCTTTGCAAATAATCTTGCTTTATACCTATTATCTTTAACCCCCAAGATACTTTCCTTTTTGTTAAAGACCTATTTGCAACAAACTATTTTCTTTTCTGAAGGCGACTTTACAAGAACCTAAGTTTAATTTTTATGAAGAGATTTAATTTCTTCATTCATCGCAATTAACTATTTACATGAATTATCACAAGAAACTACTTTTGAGTAGGTAGAAGGTTCACCAACTCTATCTGTTTCTTTTGCAATTATCAAAGTATATGCCAGAATATCTGCATATCTTGATGGTGGTCAAATCTCCCTCCTTGGTTTATCTTTGGCTTTGGAATATTGCTCATCCTCTGGATTATCTTCTGGAAATTCATGTGTCTCTGCTGGATCTGACTGAATTGTAGAGGAATTTGACTGAGAAGGAATAGAATTGTCGATCTCCACTTACTTCTATATACTATCATTCTTATTTGAATCATAAATATCAAAACATTTCTTTTCTGAGGACAATATAGACAACTCATCAAATGTAACATCTCTGTTAATTATAAATTTTGAGAATTTAGAATCTGGATACCATAATTTGTATCCTTTCACTCTATAAGCATACCAAAGAAAATATATTTTTTAGCTTTGGGTTCCAATTTTCTTTCATTCACATTCATGTATACTAGACACTCAAAAATTTTAAATCAGAGTAATTTGTAGGAATACCTGACCAAATTTTTTTAGGAGTTTTATAATTAATAGTTATAGAAGGAGCACGATTGATAATATAGCAAGTAGTAAAAATCACTTCTACCTAAAAATATTTTGTTAAACCTACATTATAGATCATACTGTGAGCTCTTTCTAAAGTAGTTTTATTTATCCGCTTTGCCACATTATTCTGTTCAGGTATCATCCTGACTATGTGGTATCGAAGAATTCCTTTATTTTTTCAAAATTCATTAAATTTACCTACACAAAATTCCAATCCATTATCTGTTCTAAGTTGCTTGATCTGTCTTTCAATTTGTTTCTCAATCATAACTTTCCATTGTTTGAAGTTCGAAAAAACATAATTTTTCTATTTCAAAAAATAAACCCAAACCTTCCTTAAATAATCATCAATGAAAGTCAACATATATCTGGCACCACCATTGGTCGGAATATGTGAAAGTCTCCAAAGATCTGAATGAATATAATATAAAATACCTTTTGTCCAGTGAACTTCTGATAAACTGAAGCTAACTCTATTCTACTTTCTAAAATTATAATGTTTACATAATTCCATCGGTCCAATACTTTGTCCATAAAGAAGACCTCTTTTGCTTAACATGGCTAAATCTTTCTCTCTTATATGGCTTAACCGCATGTACCATAATTTGATGATGTTAAAATCAGATAAAGACCTGTAACTGAAGATCCTTGCAAGATATACAAACTAGCAGACCTGCAAGCTTTCATAATCATAAGAGTACCCTTACTAACTTTCAAAACTCCACTTTTAACTGAATACTTGCACTCAAGTGCCTCTAGGATGCATAAAGAGGTGATATTCTTTTTTAAATCGGGAATATGTCTAACATTAGTGAGCGTTCTCACAATATCATCATGCATTTTAATTCGGATTGTACCTTTACTCATAACATTACAAACAAAATTGTTACCCATTAAAACAATTCCACTATTACCAGACTTGTAAGTAGAGAATAAATCCCTATTAGGACACATATGATAAGAACAATCCGAATATAAAATCTATTCATTTTTAGACCTTATTCTATCATCAGTCACAAAGAAAATATTTTCATTACTCTCATCTGCTGTAACATTAGTTTTAGAGGTTTCATTATTTTTCTGAATAGTTTTCTCTTTATACTTTTCTTTATTCTTCAAATTAAAACATTTGGACTTAATGTATCCCTTTTTGTGATAGTAATTACACTCTAAATTCTTATATCTGAATTTAAATCTACCTTTAGATTTTTTATTTTTGGAGTTTCTCTTCTCTGATCTGCTCCTAAATACTTAAGGGACTGAAGAAGAGAACATAATAATAATAATAATAGGGCCTGAACTTCATCATCTATTTTAACATCTATATTCGTCAAATCCATAAAAATGGAATCATATTTATCAAGATATGAGAGTATAGATTTTACCTTTTGTCACCCGAAGCATATACAAGGATTGTTTCAAATAAAGTTGATTCTTCACTGACTTCTTCATATACAAAGCTTTCAACTTCTCCCACATACTTCTTGTAGTTGTCTCAGTGGTAACTTCTCATAGAACTTCATCGGAGAGATTTAAGATAACACACGATTTCGTCTTTTTATCCATAGTAGCAAAATATTCATTGTCCATATTCTCAGGCTTTTTCTCCTCTTCTTGAAGAGCTAACTCAACTCCATCTTAGATTAGGATGGCCTCCATCTTGAGCTGTCACATTTTAAAGTTGATACTCCTATCAAACTTTTCAATATGGGTCTTTGTTATTATCATTGTTGTCAAAATATCGAAAGAGCCTTTGATATCAATTTGGTAGGAAAATATTTTCAGGAATTAGGAAAAGAGATTTTAAACAACTAAATAACAAAACAAGAAATAACAAGATACCAATATTTACATGGTTTTACTAACGAAAGCGAGTAAAATATTTTATTATCTTCAAAATGAGATAATACAAAATTTAGGAGAGTATTCATAAACTAATAAATAAAAGAGAGTACAAAATTTTAAACTAAGAAAGAGTCCGAATTAACTTTAAGGATCCAAATGACTTATAAGCTTAAATTTACAAAAAACCAAAAACTTAAATACTTTCAATTATTCCATACTCTTTAAAACCCATCAAACTCCTTCTATTTATAGTCTAAAAGAAGGGAATAATAAGTTTAATTACTCCATATAGGACAGATGCAAGATACCAATCCAAACAAATCCAAGAGGTCTATGTAAATTTATTATCCTTTGATGTCTCCATATGATGATATTTTATTTGACTTCATGGCCTTTGAAGTTCTAATGATTGATTACACTTTAAAGTAGAATACAATGGACAAGTAACTTCATGTTTTCAGGGGTTCACTCACTACAAACATTTCCTTCATGTTTAACCATATATAAACGGATCATTTTCTGTTTGAGGCCTATTGATTTCTTGTTTCCTAATTTATTCATTAGCAACTCTCTTGTTTTTATCTCTTTGATGTTTGATTCTTTACTCATTTGTCATGTTGTTATGTAAATCGGTGAATTCTGATTACATAAAAAATAATTACTGAGCTTGTTTTGAACAGATTATCTGAATCCCTTTCATGCCTATGATGAAGTTAACCTTTCATGGCTGGTAAGTATCCATCTTCAAGTTAAACTTAATGAAATGATTTTTGTCTACATTATTTCAACAATTAAGGCCACAAGCACTGAGAGGGGATACAACTATTTTGCATATCACGCTTGAACTCCTGCGTATATCATATCTGTTATAACAGCTTTCGAAGCCCCATCTTGACATCAGATTCGTTGAAATATACATTATAAGTAATTATTTCATCACCAGTGAACCAATGACTTGTCCAGAAGCTTTCTCTATTTTTACCATATTTCAGGTGCATTGTAGGGCTTTTCATTACCTGATCCTTATTAACTTATGATTGCTCAACTTGGATGCTAGTCATTAACGAGGAAAATGTTAAGATCAACTTTAGTGATAATGTATTATTAAGTAATATATATTATAATTGGAAAAAAATTTTTTTTACTTTCAATTGCTTGTCAAATGGCAGGCTGCAGTAGAAGCAGAGGCAGCAAACTTGTCGATGACAAAAAGAGTAATACCTTATGCTGCTTCAGTTGATGAAGCTGATCTGATAATGCGTGCCAATTGGCTTCGAGCAATTGAGCAACATCATCAACAGTACGGTGGAGAGATTAGAGACATTCTAGATATTGGTTGCTCTGTTGGTGTGAGCACAAAACATCTTGCTGACAAATTCCCTTCAGCTAAAGTTACCATGAGTGAAAAATTTTATATCCTGCTGACATTGTTTTTTAGGGATCTTAATGGAATTGATATAATTAAAATGTTCAATGATTGATGTTTATTTAGTCTTTGATTTGCAAAATCTTACGCTCTTTATCTCAATTCAATTCCAGGGGCTAGATCTATCGCCTTACTTTCTTTCTGTAGCTCAACTTAAGGAAAAGAGAAGAGCTTCAAGAAAGAATTCAATCAGCTGGATTCATGCAAAAGGGGAAGACACAGGCTTGCCTTCCTGGTCATTTGACATTGTCTCCGTTTGCCTGGTGGTATGTGTTTCTTTCTAACTCAGAACATCTATAGTTGGAAATTGGTCAATGCCAGTGTGCGCGTCCTCTGAAACTACTTTAATAAAGCCTCCACTATGAGGATGTACCATCTAATGACTGATGATTACTCTCGTAACACACTCTTAAAATATATCGCCTTTGGATTTTGAGGTGTACTGTTCACAAGTGCAAACCGAGTTCAGCGAATGACAATACTGATAATTTGGCATGAACTCTGTTCATTTGAGAGGGGTCTTTATCCTCCTTGACTTTTTCCCGTACATCTAACTGTTAAAGAAGACTCATTACCGCTTGGTAAATAAACACACTCATTACCGCCTGGTAAATAAACACAAATAGCCCCATGTTCTTTCACTGACATTTTACATTCTCTATTCACTTCTCTAGCTCAATGGCCAACTTTTGCATTATACTCTTTTACTTTTGGTCACTGTAGTTGTTTTCTATTAAGAATTTGACTCCTTTAATGTATACTATATCCAGTTCCATGAATGTCCTGAAAGAGCAATAATTGATATTTTAAAGGAAGCATACCGTCTACTTCGACCAGGTGGCACAATTGCCATGGAAGATATAGCGGTAAAATTTTTCCATCCTTTTGTTGTTAATCAAGATAATATGCTTTGCTTCAATGGGTAAACTAAGTTAATTTAGTACCCTTATGCAGCCGAAATCTAAGAAACTTCAGGTATGGCGTTCATCTGCTTTTAGTTATTATTCACTGGGGAAGTTTTAAATGTAGCTTGGTATTTTGAAGAGCTGAGTTAGTTTAACTTTTTTTTTTTTAATTTGTAGGAATTACCTCCAGTGCTGTTTACATTGATGAAGAGCACTGAACCATTTCTAGATGAATATTGCCTTGCTGATCTTGGAGGAAGAATGAGAGAAGTTGGCTTTGCTAATATACGCTCAGTTCTCACTGACCCGAGACACAGAACAATCACTGCAACTGTGCCACTATAATGTGTTATTCTGCGGCTTGCATAAAGAACTATAAAAGATAATAATAATAATTTGTAAAAGAAATTAAATTTATGTTCAATTGAATTGATATTTTATTTCTTATTTTCTATGTTTTACAGTTCCTTTTTCTCAATTAACAGTTTAAATTCTATTTCTTTTAATTACAATAAGAAAAAAAAAAACAATTGGATGATATTATCTCTAAAATTGATTAATAAAAATAAAATGAATAAAAAGAAATTGGAGACTGGTTCTACAGGAGTTATTGTTTCAATGTTTTTTTTTAATAATATTTTAATAAATATTATTTCTCATTTGGTGGGTTAGTTAAGCAGCCCTTGTTTCTGATTCTGAATAGGATTGTACTTACCCTACCGGTTGTTCCATTCCAAATGACACGCGTCACTTCCTTAGGAATCAAGCAACAAGTAATCACTACAACGCTTCTGTACGTTTACTCCACGAGAGCCGTTCATCTGATTGACTAATACAAGAATCGCATCCGTCAACTCAAGCTCCACCAAACTCATCGAGCGGCCTTAGACCATTTTCAGTTCACGACATAATTTTTCGTCTCCGAGCTAGAATCTGAGGAAGGCGCTCCAATTTCTTCCCAATCTCGGAACATATCTGAATAGACCATTCGATTATCTACTAAATTACCACCTAGTCAGTCACTGAACAAAATATTCAAGATCATGGAAAAAGATGAGAAGGGAACAGATGATCAAAACGATAACGCTGATGCGAACGAGGAAACTGAAGCTTTAGAGATTGTTCTTTTTCAAGTCTCTGAATGTTATGTTTACTTGGTAAGTCCCTCTGTAATTATATGTACCCAGTCAAATCAAGTTAGATTATTGTGCAAATTGTTGAAGAAACTTTGGTGGAAGAGAGTTATAATTATGTTCAAAGGATGAAATTAAAAATTTCTGATTGCTCGAGCCACATTCGATCTTTGATCATGTGGGTTTGCTTTTCCAATTTTGTATTGTGTATTTGTGGGGAATTAATGGAAATTGAAGCGTGATATTGTAGAAAACTGTTAACAAAGTGAAGGCATTTTATGCTATGGTAGAACTGTATCAATCATACCAAAACTTAATGAATGATTTAGAAGTTCGTTTCTGACTTTAAAAATTATCTTAATTGTT
Organism: Trichilia minutiflora; assembly: GCA_035590515.1. NCBI lineage: Eukaryota > Viridiplantae > Streptophyta > Magnoliopsida > Sapindales > Meliaceae > Trichilia > Trichilia minutiflora. The sequence continues at coordinate 6,554 of JAVXUL010154673.1, read as the reverse complement.
GAAGTCCTAGAAACTAAACATGACCAAATGCATAGTTTTCATTTACTTGTGGAAGTATTGTTTATGAAATGCTTTATCTATTTTATTCCTTCTTTTTTTTTTGACCTTGTGACATTTTCCTAATTTTGGATGTTATTTCTGCAGATACCCCCGAGGAAAAGTGCCGCTTCGTACAGGTTGTTACTGAGCTTGAAAGTTGTGTCAATTATTGGTTAATAAGATCTTTGATATAATGTTGAAGTTTGGATTTCGCTTTGCGATCAGTGATTTGGTAGAAGTTATTGGTGTTGCTCTTTATGCATTTGCATATGTTTATCTATTTGGCATTGTGATACATTCCTTGTTCTATGCTATGTGTCCATCAATTTGTCTATGAAAGAAGTTTTCATCCAACAAAATGTTCTGAATCTATTATGTTATGATGTTTTTGAAGACTATCAAAAACCAGAAATGACGAATGAAATGTAGAATAAATTATGTGCCCCAAGTGGTCTTGAAGCTAGACTCCTAATCCATAAGTTTTTTCTTTCTTTTTCTTTTAAAGCTTTTTCTTTCTTCTTATTGATCAAAATAACATAAAGAGATGTACAAAGTTAAGGATGTCGGGGCCTTGGCATACAGCTTCTTTGTTTAATGATTAAATGAGAAAGCGGGTCATTCAACAAGAATTTATTGTGTGTCAAAGTTCTAGATCTACTCAGATCCATCCACTATCCAGTTGCTGTAGCTTTATATTATGAGAATTGAAGATGGATATTTTTTATAGAAGTTCATTACAGGGCTGATGAATGGAATGTCAACAAATGGGCATGGGAGGGAACACTGAAAGTTCTCAGCAAGGGAGAAGATTGCATTATCAGACTTGAAGATAAATCCACAGGTAAGTTGATTTGTATTTTATTAAGACAAAATATGTCTAATACTTTTATTCTATCGATTAATATGCTTCTGCAATATTTTGGTACATTTATGTAGGTGAATTATATGCTCGGGCATTTCTGAGAAAGGGAGAACTGCATCCAGTTGAACCTGTAATTGATAGCAGCAGGTTGAGTACATATCAAAATAAAATTGTAGCCTACTTTTTTCAATTGTTCATGTAAAAGATACCACAATGCATATTAGAAGCATGGGATTAAATCTTGTGGTGCAATTTAACTATGGTATGCCAAGATTGTTAGCTTTTATTATTATATTGTGTCCTAAAATCCGGAAAGTAGCTGAATGGAATTACTTTCTTTTGCAGATACTTTGTTCTTCGTATAGAAGAGAACATTGGTGAGTAACTATCCCTTCTTCCAAATTGCAACTTATTAATTTTATTTATATTTCACAATTGATGTACTGTAACAACTAAATAACTATTTTAGTTGGAATTTTCTTTCTATATCCTAAACTTCGCTGTGCGTAGAGGGCATGATTGTGACTAGTAGGTGTTTGCATTCCTGTCCTGCTTCCAGTATGTCTTTTCTTATTGTTCCAACTTTGCGTAATGTCACATGCTTCACGTATTTTAAAGTGTCTTTGCATTGAAGAAGAGACTGCATAAACAGATTTTAACTAGATTGGCAGTATGCAATGATGATTCATAATACGTATCATGACCTTAAAGTACAGTGTTGAACATTGAAGAAGAGACTGCATAAACAGATTTTAACTAGATTAGCAGTATGCAATGATGATTCATAATATGTATCATGACTTTAAAGTACAGTGTTGAATTATTTATCAGCATTTCGCATAACCCATTAAGACACTGCTCTACGTATCTCTTTAATTTTGTTCCATTTGTGAATTTTCCTAAAAATAGCTAAATTATAATCTTACACGAGGTTGCAGAAACTTTTATGCTGAACAATTTGAAGCCTTTACTATGCAAAGAATGAATTAAGAGATTCCATAAAGTGGTTTGATCATATGAACATTCTAGAGAGGGTTTTCATCTTCAAGCTTTGATCATCTGTCTCATTCTTTCTCTTTTTGCTTGTACTGGATTGTTTATATTTCCAATTATTTCCTTTTTAGCCAATGTTTATGTTTTAACTGATTTAGTCATATGTGGTTGTGGTATAAATATCCAGAACACACATACACACACAAAAAAAAAACACACCTAATAAGTAATGGGCCAAATCCACATATAACCATAAAATCATGATTTGTGTTGCTTTGACTACTATTGGAAATGTTTTCTGCTGTTTATGGGATTCTTTTCTTTCTTCTTTTTCTGTATTCCATACTCCAAAAAACATATATGCTATTCCCATCTTAAATGTAAGACTCTGCTGATGTACTATTGTCACTCTAATTTCTTTTATTGACTGCTTGCCTTATACTATCCTCCTAAACAATTTGGAAATGTAGGTGGTCGTCTTAGGCATGCTTTCATTGGCATCGGATTCCGAGAAAGAACGCAAGCTTATGATTTCCAAGCAGCCCTCCATGATCACATGAAGTACCATTCCATCTACCCATATGCATTATTTTTAATCTTTTTGTCTTTTTTTTGGCTTCAAGTTTTTGGTAGTTTATTTAGCTAATTATAGCAACAACAATTCTGATGCATTTTCTGACATTGTTATGAAGATATCTGGACAAAAAGAAAACTGCAGAAGAGATGGAACAGCAATTCCAGAACACTTCAACCGTTGATTACAGTTTAAAGGATGGTGAAACCCTTCACATCCAACTGAAGAATGTAAGTATATTTGCATCTCCATGTTAGGGATGTCAAATAGTTCATGATACATATTTAATTTTCTCACAGAAATTTCTCCTATTGGTGTCATCAGAAAAGCAGTGGCCGAGTGAAATCCAAGTTTTTTGAGCAGAGTCTGAACAAACCCTCATTGGAGGATAGGGGTAAAGACCCTGTTGTTTGTATCAAACTGCCCCCACCTCCCTCAGCACCTGTTTCACCTGGCACTGCTTCTCCGAAGTCCCCCTCAATTTTACCACCAGATCTCAGTCTTGAAAGAACTTCTAAGGATAAGTCTCCGGACTCAACCAAAGAAGAACAACATTCCCCTGAAAGCCAAAGTAGTCAGGATATACCAGATGATGATTTCGGGGATTTTCAAGCTGCAGGATAAAATGTTCTATGAGATTGACAGTCCATAATTACGTGGTTGGAGCACTTTTTGGTCTTTACTATTTGTGGTGGTTAAAAATTGAAGTTACATGCACAAATGTAGTAAAAATTTGGTAAATACTGCATTATGTCGAGTTGCCTTTGAAAGTAACCGGTGCCATTGTGTGTTTTTATTACATTTTAATTTTTTGGACCCTGTCTAGTTTATTATATAAAGGTCATACCGTAGTTAAACTTTATATACATAACAAGTTGATTGCAATTTGCAGTGAAAGTACGCTTAATATTTATCCTTCATTCCTTTTGCCCGTGGATTGATTGTTTTTTTAATCCATCCCTCTCCTTATTGAGCTCATGAGCATAATATACCCATAAAGTTTGTGGTGAGCTTGAAATGGCAACTATTTTCAGCGTATATAGAAATAGATTTATAAAATTTAATTTTAAATATGAATTTAATTCTTAAATTGGTTCTTGAAAACATAAATTTCGAGAGTTAAGGAAATATTTACAATTAGCCAAACGCAAAACTTCAATAATCAATCTGTTTGATAAATAATGTAACTGTCCGAGCCAAATTAAAAATATTATAGAACTTAATTTAGGTTAATTTGTTAATTTGTTAATTATACTGTAATATACAATTGTAATTTTCATTTATAATATATCTTATTTATGGACTTTGGTTATAATAAGAAAAAAGGTTCTTTTTAGCAATACTCTTTTCTTTTCTTTTTTTAATCGTTCTATCATATTCATGTTAAAACTTAGAAAATGATAGTCTCACTCCCACAATTATTTATGTCACAACTTGATACTATCACATCCTAGACAGCTTGAGCCTTCAAAATGGACTCTCTTCCACTGTGGTGCTGCAAAATACAAATTAAAATGAGATGCATGTGCAAGGAAATGCAAGTTGGGTATGGCAGAGCTATAAATTGTGATAAAAGTTATCAAACATAATTTACTCACAATTATTAGTAACAAAAACGATATATTATTAATTAATACTAAATATTATAAACGTTAATAAAGATGTTACCTCAATGATTCTGCTATTGATAATTAAACAATTTTCATATATTATTTGAAGGTTATTTATTATATTTATATCTATATAATTAATTAATTAATTAATTAATTAATCATTTAAGTAAGATATAAAATTGATATATAATAGGAAAAAAAATTCACACTTTCGTCGACCTAATATTAATGGGCCTTTTTCTTGGATAGTCCACACTAGCCAAATACACCGAAAGTTCAGTCTGTACCGTGGGCCCCAGCTACCAAAACTCAGAAGGGGAATATGGTGGGACCCAACATCCACTCAAAGAACGCGAGTGAGATGAACACATGTCCGAACAACAAGGCTCAACAGCGTTAGTGAATAAAGTACCTGCGGGCTGCGTCTTGCCGTCTTCCGTATCCCAAAATTCACCGCAGTTTTGGGTTTGGTTCTTCTCCAAGCTTAACCGAATTGGGTTTTACTCCATGAATTCTCTCGAAATATTTAGCTTCTCAATTGATGTTATCTCTAACAACACGTAAGTTGTTTTAATCCTTGATTGCTCGAATTCAACAAGCCTCGGAATCTTCTTTATAAATATTCATCCTTTGCCTCTTTGTTGGCTATTTTATTCATAATTGTGAAGTAAGTATTTTGTTATATGATCGTTTCTGTTTAGTCTTTTCGATTAGTATGCTGTTTATGGCTACATATTTTTTAGGCGTGATGTTATAGTGTTTTTGCATGTTTCTGTTTGTTTTGACTCTCATATATTGTCTGTGTTTCCGGAAAATCGCATGAATTCTTTTTAGTTTTTGAGTGGGTTTGGTGAATTTAGTCCAAGGGTGTGTGTCTAAGAAATCGTTGAAGAGTTTTGTATTGTTTTCACTACGTATTTGTGCGTTTGCCAAACTCGTTCTAGATATATCCGCTTTTAGTTTTGAGATGAGAATTCTTGGGAAGCGACCCATTTTGGCTTTGGCTATTTTCGATACTATGATTGAATCTTGATATTTCTTTTTTTACATGATAGCGGTTAAAGTTTAAGACCATTTTCTTAATCAATACTGAAATCAGTTTATGAAACTGAGGTTATGATTTAATACTTGTTTTGGTACTTAATTTTTTTCTTTTCTGAAAACTAATGGCCAAGTGAGAAGTGTCCCCATCGAGGGAGAAGCTTGCGGCCATATGAAAAGCTGTAATTTCTTTTCTTAGCAAACCAACCTTGCAAACGGAAAACTTTTTGGCTTTGTACCAGGTAAAAAGATTGTTGTCTTCATGGGGCCTCCCTCATCCCTATGTCTGTCCCTACATGTTCTTCACTATCTCCTTACCTAATTGTTCGTTTACCTTGTTTGGGAAAATGTAATTGTTGTCAAGAGATACAAGTTTAGTATATTGGAAGTTGATGGTATACTTTGGGTTTGTTAAAAAAAGTATTCTCATGGTTGCAAGTTTCTGAGAATGGACCAGGTTGAATCTCCAGGGATGTTATGTCAAAATTGCCATTTTTATCTGAAAGCATTGAAATCTTTATGTGCATGCCAATATTGTGGTGATACTTTTCAGTATCATGTCAAGATGTAGAAAACGTTGTAATTATTTTCTGATTGCGAAGAAATTATGGGATATCATATGAATGATATCAGAGGATAGCGCCACCTATGGGTGAAAAATATGTAATTGACCAATATGTGTTTAGCAATTTTTATATACATGCCAATATTGGAGTGATATTTTTGTTTGTGATCTGGCCTTTACTCCCTTGGCTAGCTCATACCATGCAAGTGTGGCTCGTATTTGTAATAGAGCTTTGTAAATGCAACTGTTTATTGCATTTAAAGTTTAGACTGCTTGCTGAAGCTCTGGAGAATGAGTGATAAATCCAGGGTAGAAAGACTGTTGTAAAACTAGAGGTATTTCTGCATAATTATTTTTTGGAAAATTTAAAGAAGTCTACTTGAGATCTTCTGGAATTCTGGCAATGGTCTATGATTTATGGTTTTCTCTGCAATACATTGTGTGAAAGAGTCCTATTATGATCCCAACTCATGAGAATCTTCTTCTTCTTTTTCTTACATTCCACTCCAGTTGGTTTATCGAAGTTACCACTTATTTTCTTATCGAATCTGACTTAGACATCGGAGTTTTCCTGTCGGGACACCCATTCGGCATGACTTTTAGTGTGTTGTTGTTTTTACAGGTTTAGGAGGTGAAATTTCGTCAGAAACGACCAAATATCCGATGATTTTTCGGTGGAAGACTTATAGTCTGATAGCAATCACGTCGTCCTCACACCTCACCAGCTGAGTCACTCCTAGTTGACTGTGAGAAGGGTCCATAAATAATTCTTGCATCAATATTATTTAAATTGGGTCTTAATTTTTTTATTTATATAATTATATTATAAGAAAATATTTAATTATTATAAGCGTGCATATATATATA
>JAVXUL010154662.1:0-13823 GCA_035590515.1 Trichilia minutiflora | reverse complement strand
ATATATATATATATATATATATATTCACATGCTATCATCTCTAGCATTATATTCATTTATAAAGAACAATAAATGAGGCGAAAGGAAAAGAATGTTCACTCACTGTCCTGGGGTGGGAAACCACCCTGTCGGTATCCTCCTCGCGATGGAGATCCTCCTGTCTCGGCTGTCGCTCCTGGATACACACAAACACAGGTAACAAAGTGCCTGCACGATACAATGCATGCTCATACTACTCTCGTACTTCTCTCTCTCTACCCTTTCTCTCTCTAACATACTGTCCTCACACGAATCTCGTTCTAAATATACATTTCTCATCAATTTCAACACCATTAGCTAATCAAAACCTCTAATTTACCGATGCAAGTGATAAACTAGAAAATCACCAAATTTTAGGGTTTTGTGAACAGTGACCCAATTATCATATCTTAGATTTACGTAAAATGATAGCTTAAACAAGAGAGATAGACTGAGGATCAAGCTTACCTAAACCCGTAGGAGAGCTTAGAGCCCCGATCGACTTGAATCCCTCTTTTTAACTACTGTTTATCGCTACCCATTCTTCGCGATTCCTCTCGAACTGACGGATAAAACTCCTATCAAAGGGGATTTTTGGGTTTTGGTGTTGATTCTCATTTCATAGGAAATGAAATGGCAAAATTTCATGGAGAAATGGGAAAGATCAGTTTTAATGGTGAGAGAGAGTGTTTACCATCAAGAAATGAGGTGAGAGAGAGTGAAATATGAGAAAATGAGGAAGACGACCGTCCCCGTGTAAATATGTTGTGTAATTACTCAAAGGTGTCGATACGTTTCAAAATATATCATACCTTTGGTGTTTTTGGCTGCAACGTATCGATACGTTCTCCCAACGTATCGTTACCTTTGATCGCAGATCTGAAATTACCTTCGTCACGAAGGTGTCGATACCCTGTTTGGTTCCCAAATTGAAAGGTGTCAATACCTTTTTCAAAGGTATCGATACCCTTGCCTTAAATTTCCTCCTTTGAGGACTGTTACTTCGAAAGGCCATAACTTTGAATTCGGGTATCTGCTCACAGCCCATAATATATCAATGGAAAGCTCTCTCCGACCTCTACTAAAATGATAGGAACTTTTTCTCAATTGGAGATGATTTTAGGGTTAAAAATCCAGTTATTTCTTATAAGCTCATATCCTACACTATAATCTTTCCCAAGACACATTCTTCAAGTTTTATACCCTCTCGTGCATAATCTAAACACGACGACATGTATGGAAACTCTTGAGGGATTTACTATTAGGCCCATAATACTAAGAGACGGGTTTCACAGTATATATATTATTTGTTTAATCTATTAAATAAATTAAAATTTTACAAAAATTTAATTATGATTGACAAAACCTTAAACACCATATAGGTTAATTAGGGTTTACATAAACCCTAAATTAACCATCATGTCATAATACATAATTAAATAAATAAGGAAATATTAAAATTTTTAATTTGTCAAACAAATTAAACCAATTAATATATTTAATCCAAATTAGGCATATTTAATCTAACTAGGGTTTCCACACACCCTAATTTCAATTTAATAAAAAATTAGCAAAATGATTGCATTAAGAATATTAATTAACCTAAGTTAAAATTAACCAAACTTAGGCCAATTAGAATTAAACCAAGTATAACATGTATTAAATACACTAAGTGTTGGGGTGGAGGTGAAACAACTTTCTTCTCCAAATCCGGAGCTACAACCATCATATAGAAGTGCGAAAAAATCACCGGAAGACTGTTGCTAACTTTATAAAAACTTTAAAATTTTAAGAAGTTTAAAACATATACGTATATGTATGAAAACCGAAGAGTATCCTCATACCTCTTCCTTTGCTATCCGAAAGCCCATATTGCCTCCTTTGTTTCCTCCAAGCATATCCACACAGCTACCTTTCTTTGATTATTTTGCGATCCATGATTGGAGACTAGCTTAAGGATCAAATCCTCTTGATCAAAGTTTCTTTAAGCTCTATCTATAATCTCTTCTATATCTAAAAGATATGGCCATCTTGAAGCTTGAATATGATAAAGCATCTACAAACTTATGTAGCCTCTTCAATCTGTATTATCCAAGCATATAGGAAATATGAAGCAACAATCTTTCTTTTTGGAAATTCAAAGAAAACAAAACTTTTCTTCCATTTCCATGGTAGTCGTCTTGGTCTCCTCAACCGAGGAAGAAGAAGAAGCTCTTACCCATCAATTTCCTCTCTCTATTCTTTTTATAATTATTTTCTTATAGCCAATTAAAAATTAGCATATTTATTTGGACCAATCACATTGTCCTAAATAAAAGGCTATTTTTCATTTAAAATTAAATAAAAAAGTCAATATTATCACTAACCATTAATGACATTTAATGACCTTATGGCACAATTACAAAATTGTCATTAATTTCTTATTTATTTTCTTAATCATTAAGAAAATAAAATAATTAATTCAAATTAATTAACCATTAATTAATTTGATTTAATGATTTCATAAATCAATAGTAACAATTACAAAATAGCCCTTTGATAATTATGAAAATGATAACCAAGTATATTAACTTACCATAAGTTATAAATATACTTATTTTGTCATTTATTCTTTAACTCTTTAAAGAATTATAAATAATATATATCTTTATATATATTACTCAACCCTTATATTATTCCGGAAGGTGCTAGCCTTCGTTCTGAATAATTTTTCTTTTGAGAACAGCTTCCAAATGCATAAAGATATCGGTGTGACCATGAAAGTTCATAGTGAATTAGCCGCGAGTGATTTTTGAACATTTTGAAACTCAATGACTATGGTTAGCATCTAGCAATACGCTATAATCCCTAATTTACAATGAAGTAATTCTTCATCAAACCTTGCTATGATTGTATGTAATATGTGGGTAACATCGTTTTGTTGTCATATTCCAATCAAATTAGGGTTCATGGTATGTCAATACTCTAAATTTGATTTTTTACGAATTGTCGATCAATATGTCCTGAACACGCCGCCATGAACTCCTTCATGTAGCTTTTATATAGCTTTGGTCAGAGACTTTGTTTCAGACAACTATCGACACTCGTTTAGGAACTCAAACTAGGATAGAGTCAGCAGGTACTAACAATCCTATTATACGAACCGATATATCTCATCTTGATTATCAATCGAACACCTATATGAACAAAGTATACCCAAACCTTGTACAAGGCGTGATTAGCTTTGCACTTATACACCATATAAAATATACGTATCTATACGAGTCCGATTTCAAACATCTCAGGTCAAAAACTACATCGCATACTAGTACAATCTAACGATAAATCAGTGACTACATGCATACCATGTGATTTATCATTTATTGGCTACATTTGATAAATAGTTCACAAACTATAAACCCATACAAATGCTCTTATGACAATACTCATATTGTTAGCCTACGTATATCAACCCATGATATCTTTAGGCGACATTCAGTATGTCTACTATACGATATTGATGCCTAGTCAAAATCACTTATGTAGAGAACGAGTTTGATAATTCTAGTTAACAATTAATAATTATCTAAACTATTCACACACGTACTTTATTACCTAGCATGATTTGTAAAGAAAACAATCTACATGTGTGAATAAAGAACTATTTTTTATTAATATTATTAAAATAATAATCCTAGAAACCGATAACACGAATGATTTCTAGGACATACACTAATACTAAGGTGGTTATTAACCAATTAAATTAGTCATTAACCAAATTATGCAAAATGACATAAACATATATATAAATCATATGAATAAGTCAATAATTGAGCATTAAACAACACATATACACATATATATGCACAAATTATCATATAATACATCATATTTAATTAATCAAATTAATTAATAAAACAATCACAAAAATTATGAACAATGCTAATCAATTAACATACATTAAAAAAAAAACATAACTCATCACATGAGTCATGACATATATACAAAGCAACCAATTAAAATAAGAACTAATCACCAAATTCCCATTATGGCTGAACATGCATACATCTATATAAAGAGCATTTAACATTATTAACACTTAATAACAACTAACAATGATCATTAAGCAGGGTTTAACAATTAAACACATTCTATAACACGAAATCTAATCTTTATGCATGGAAATTAAGAATGGCCAAATCATTTAGGGCTCCATACATGATGAACTTGATTTCATCTCATAAAATGAACCTAAACAATGTCATATAATCATGAAAACATAACATTCTCACATGGACATCAATATGGCTAAATATATGTATCCATGATTTCATCATGTTAAATCTACTTCATCAAATGAAATCAATGGTTCCATGACCTCTCCCATCATCACATGACAGCAATAACACATCAGAAACCAAAGATGATGAACTACTCATCATTTTTTTCATGGAAACCCTAATATACCAGAAAATCTTAAAACTTCCATAAGCAAATCCAAGCTTCAAACATGAAATTCAACCACCACAACACCAAATCAAGCATACTACCAATACAATCAAATGCTCTAATACCATTTTGATGGATTGGTATGATGATTAAATCGTTGTTAGGGTTTATAAACATAAATCATATAATATATGTAAAATAAAATAAAAATCACAAAATCAAGGTATAGATCAAGGACCTATTGTAAGGATTGATAAAGATTTAACTCTAAAAGCTTGAAATCTCCAAGACTCAAAACCCTAAGGCTTTTCCTTGCCTTGGCCAAAATTAGAGAGAGAGACAGAGCTTTAACTTTTGCTTATTTTTGTTAAAAATGTAAAAAATCATATAAAAAATGAAAAAGATCCCTATTTATACACATAGCATGCATTAATAAATTGTTCTTCTCAATATGGTCAACAACAAAAGGATCTAAAGCTTGTTCAACAAGCTTTTAATAGTGATTGTAAAATTTTTTTTTAAGCCGCATATTTTAAAAATATAATAAATAGGTCATAAATTCGATCAATATTACTTTGATTGAAGTTATTTTAATTTTATTTTTATATCTAAATATTAACTCTAAGTTACAATTAGGTTAATTTCTCAAGCTCTTGTATTTGGTAAACTATTTAACGTATAATTTGATTATACTTTTTAGCCTAATATTATCTCTTAGTGTGCCAGCATACTTTAGTAAATAATATTTACTCAAAGTAAAAATGAATAATAATAATTGATTGTAACCTCTCAGATTCACTGTGGTATCAATCGTGAGTCGAAATCAATTAAATCAAACTCATTTTGGGTTATTCAATGCTCAACGACTATGGTTGATATCTAGTAATACTCCATAATCCCTAAACCATAATGAAAAAAGTCTTTATCAAACCTTTTACACTCGATTATAATTTCATGTGAATACATTCCTTTTATTCATCCAATCCTACCCAAGTTAGGGTTCATGGATGTCAACCCTTAAAACTCGATCACCACTGGGACTAATGGTCAATCCGCTCTAAGCTCGTTATCATGAACTCTTTCGTATAGATTTTAAGTGCGTTGATCAAAGACTTTGATTTTAGGTATTTGTCAGTGTTCAACTAGGAACTCAAAATTAGATTGAGTCAATGGAACCACGAAATCCTTATATCAAGTTAACGGATCCCATATTGACAATCATTCATATTTCAATATAAACAACACATGACAACATTAGCTTCTTGTATGAGATATGATTAGTCTTGTATCTATACACTATATGAACCATGTGCATCTATATCTAATAATGACAATAGCATCTCAGGTCAAAGGAATAATTAATACACTAGTATAATCATATAACGAATCATTGACAATATACTTCTATATGATTTATTATAACTTTGGTCACATTCAAAAAATAGTTCTCTAACTATTAATCTACTCTAATATCCTAATAATATGACTATCATGTTACCCATACTAATATAATTCTCATGATATTAATCAAAGATTTCAGTATACCTACTATGTTATATCAATACCCAGTTAATTTTGGGCATTTTGTTAATAGTTTGATTAACAGAAGAAGTAGCATGCATATATAAATATTAAACAATTTATTCATTAATGATTTTGTACAATAAATAATATAAATAGTAAATTGACAATACAAATGGTTTTATAGTATACAACTTCAACCTTTAGCTAAATACGCAGACTGAATAATCCTAATATTTTATTAGATCTATCATAATATATCTTTATACCTAATATATAGGATGCTTCTCCTAAGTCTTTCTTGAAGAAATTAGATGATAACTAAATCTTAACTGATTGTAACATTCCCTCATCATTCGTAATGAGTAATATGTTATCTATATATAAAACTAAAAATGTTACCTTCCTCTCACTAACCTTTTGGTATACACATAAATCATCAGGATTTTTGATGAAATCAAAAAATTTGATTGTGTTATCAAAATGTATATTCCATGATATAGAAGCTTGCTTAAGTCCATAAATAAACTTTTGTAGCTTGCATACTTTGTTGGCATTTCAACGGATATAAAATCCTCAAGATATGTCATGTACATATCCTCTTTCAAATAACCATTAAGGAAGGAGGTTTTAACATCCATTTGCTATAACTCATAATCATAGTATGCAACTATAGCAAGTAAAATTTGAATGAATTTAAGCATGGCTATTGGTTAAAATATTTCATCAAACTTAATTCCTTATCTTTGATAAAAATCTTTTGCTACTAGCCTCACTTTATAAATCTCAACTTCCTAGTAACTCTAATCTATCTTTTAAATACCTATTTACACCTAATAAGTGTAATAACTTTAGGTGGTTCAACTAAAGCCTACATTTGATCGGAATACTTGGAGTCTGTCTCGGATTTTATAGCTTTAAGCCATTTCTTAGAGTCGATATTGGTTGGTTATCGTCTCATTGTAAGTCATAGGATCCTTATCTAAAGTGAAAAAAATCTCAGATCCACCCTCATTATGATACTAATATATCTATCAAATGGTCTTGATATTCTAATCGACTTACGAATCTTAATATTTATAGATTTTTGAATAGTTTCCTTTTAAGTTTAAATGTTAGTTTCTGATTAAGAAATTTCAAAAACTTCTTCTAGCTTTGTTTTGCTGCTTTCATTTCTATCTTCAAGAAACTCTTTTTCTAAGAAAATAGTATGCTTAGAAACAAACATAATTTGTTCTTCAGCATAATAGAACTGGTATCCTATAGACTCTCTTGGATACCCTATAAAGTTGTATCTAACACTTCTAGTTTCAAACTTATCAGGATTAAACTTTTACATGGGCTGGACAACCCCAAACTTTAACATACTTAAATTTAGGCCTTTTCCCTTTTCATATCTCATATAGAACTTTAGACATTGATTTAGTTAGAGCTCTGTTCAAAATAAAGTTTACAATTTCTAGAGCATATCTATAACGCCTGGTCCAAGTCTGTCAATAATATTGTCCGCTTTGGCCCAGCCCTTGGGGCCTCATGATTTTGTTCTTGGGATGGGTATCCGAGGACTTTCTAAAAGGTCACCCATCTTGGTACTGCTCTCCTCCAAGCACGCTTAACTGCATAGTTCTTAAAGTTAAACCACCACCTATCCCAAAAGGCCTTGTTGACAATTTGATTCCAACTCTATATATATAGCCTAGTAACTTTCTCTCCCATTTTGATGTTGGATTCAGTTCATCCTTACCATCCTAGAAGCCTACCAAAAGCCGCTCCTTGTTTAGGCTCTCTCGTCCCGATGCCACTTCCCGCCCTCATCGGACCGGGATATTACACGCCCACGTGCTTCCGCCTAGTTTGTCCTCGAACCACCACCATCGTACTGAAGGAGAGTTGGCTCTGATACCAATTGTAACGCCTGGTTCAAGTCTGTCAATATTATTATCCGCTTTGGCCCAACCCTTGGGGCCTCACGGTTTTGTTCTTGGAAAGGCCTTGTTGACAATTTGATTCCAACTCTATATATATAGCCCAGTAACTTTCTCTTCCATTTCGATGTGGGATTCGGTTCATCCCTGCCGTCCTAAAAGCCTACCAGAAGTCGTTTCTTGCTCAGCCTCCCTCGCCCCGGTGCCACTTCCCACCCTCATCGGACCGGGATGTTACAATATCCCCAAAGGAATATTAAAAGATTGGTATAGCTCATCATGGAATGTATTATATCTAATAAAGTATAATTTCTCCTTTTAGACACACCATTTAACTGTGGTGTAGTTGGAGTAGTCTATTGGAATATAATTCCCTGGACTTTGAGATAATCCAAGAACTTATAACTTAAGTATTCACCACCATGATCTGATCATAGGCTTTAATACTTTTTTTGAGCTAATTATTGAAGGTTTTATGGCCTAAATCATGCTTGAAATGTAAATTTTTTACTCAAAAATCTAGGCTAAATACTTGAAAAACAAAGGTTTGCATGCAAAATTATTTTAGGGCTTTATAAAGACAAGATGCAACCTTGAAGATGTGATGAATTCCAAGCACAAAACCATGTGTTATCTTCACTTTACACCATCCTCAAAACTCCTCCACCATAACCAAACTATATACAAGGGAGAGAGAGATAATTTTTTTTAATTTTCCATACCAAATATTAAAGAAAACATAGATATTTATATATTTTTTCTTTTTAATTATTTTAATTCATATTTATCATATAAATATCATATAATAATTGGAGATAATGTGATACAAGCAAAACCATTTTACATGGACGCAACCATGCCAAATTGGACTAATTAAAATTAAACACAAAATCAATTTCATAAACTAATTATAAAATGTTATGTGTTTAATTTATGGCATTTATAAAACCAATTTTTATTTGTTTATTTAACACTTAAATAAATCATTTAATGGCAAAATTAATTAATATAATGGATTAAACAAAATCCATAATATGGTATAATTATCATAATGCCCTTGATCACATTTACACATAAGGGGAAAATAGTTTTTTCTATCTAAATTAAATACTTTAATTTAGATTTTATAATTTTATATTAAAATCCTATTTTAATATGTTTGATAATCACAATTATCAAAATTTAAATATATAATTTACAATAAATTACACACATGTATCACATAAGGGCAAAATGGTTATTTTACACTAAATTAAACGATTTAATTTAGTTTTCATCATTTTGCCTTAAAATCGCATTTTAACATGTTTGATAATCATTATTATCAAATTTAACAAGTTATTTACATTAAATAACCTTATGATATCAATATATCATTACTTTAATACTTTAAAGAACATTCAATATGTATAACCATTATGCGTATCAGTTTCGACCTATTTTTATATTATTATAAGGATGTTAGCCCTCTTCTGATAATATTTTATATCTCTCTTGGGTGAAAAATATTAGAGGATTTTGGTAGACCATGAAGGTTCACCGTGACTCAGTCGTGAACATATGTCGAATATTTTGACTCCGAGTATTTCGGTTACTCAACAACTATGGTTAGTATCTAGTAATGCGCCATAGTCCCTAAGTCACGACGAAGAAGTATCTTTATTAAACCTTTCCTTGATTGCACTTAACATGTGAGTAATATTCTTTCATCGTCATATCCTGATTGAGAAAGAGTTTATGGACTGTCAAAACCCTAATGTTGATTCATCTTCGAGTTATCGATTATATGTCAATATTATGCTATGGCCACATACTTATAATCAAGATATCATATCGACATTCGATTAGGAACTCAAGTCAGACAAAGGCAATGATAATTCTCGGTCTAATATATCAAGTCAATGAATCCCATCTTGATTGTCAATCAAACACCTATATGAACAAAGCATACCCAAATCGGTTTTTTATACAAGATGTGATTAGTCCTGCACTTATACACCATATGAAATGTATCCATCCATACAGAATCCAATTCTAGATGTCTCAGGTCAAAGGATTATATCGCATACTATTACAATATATTAATAAATCATTGATTATATACATACCATGTGATTCATCGATATTCGCTTTTGTTTGATATTTTACCTTGAATTAATACTTAATTCATATTCAATCATATAATTGTTATACGTACCTATCATAATCTTCTTAAGATTGTCTATATATTGTGGACAATTTCTTTTTCAATGCCTATCAACCTACAATGGAAAAATATTCCCTTAGGCTTGGTTTTTCTGGATTTCTTAAGAGATGGAGCCTTTTTAACATTTTTTTCTTAGGTCCTTTCAGACCTTGAGATATGCACTGAGGCTATTACTAGTTTTACTAGTTGTGCCATATGAACATCTCCATATCTTTTTTTCTTATTAATTTATTTATAATACTCTTAAATTTTATTGAGCAGCTCAAGAAAAGTCCGCTCAATTCTATTCAATTTATAATTGGTAATAAAACCTATAAAACTAGAGGGAAGGGATTGAAGAATCAGATTCACCTTTAGATTGTGGGTCATTATAATACCCTATGCATCTAACTGTTTGATGATATTTATCATCTTTATGACATGGTCATCAGGCAAAGCTCCTCTCTTTTAGTTTTATATTAAATAAGGTCTAATGTACCTCGTATTCAACCACTCGACAGTTTTCTCTTTATAATTCCTGTAAGGATTTAAGTATCTCATAAAACTAGACATGCTCTCAAGTTTAGTCTAAAGATCCTGATTCATTGAAGCTAACATAGAGAGTCTCGCTTTACAATTGTCAGCATGCTATTTATTGAAAGTTTTCCGCTCCTTGTAAGGAGCCTCATCCTTCAATAAGTCAGGAAATTCACCTTCCAAGACATATCTTAAACCTTCAAACTCAAGAATAAATCTTAAACTTCTTAACCAGTTTTTAAATTTTTGGTTCGGTAAGTATATTATTATCAAAAATCCTTTGGAAAATATTTTGCAACGATATATTGATATATAACTGAGACAGAACTGGAAAAACACAAAAAATAGTTTGTTAGTGTATTAAATTACTAAAATAAATTCAACCATTGAATTAAATGCATTTAAAAGTAAAATAGTTGATCATATCAACTTTCACTATTTAATTTAAACCCTACACTCCTTAATATAGGATTTAAAAGTTTGTTGGATTTTAATAATTAGTGGAATCAAAATCTCATTAAAAATTAAATAACTCACATAATAGAAATCTTGATCAATTAACCCTAATGAGTAAAGCACTATTTCTTTTCTTTATCACATACAGACTCGATTTATTCCTTTGTCGTAATTTCAGATACCTCACATAATAAAAATCTTGGTATCCTACGCTAATCATATCCAAATCATTTATAGACAACATTATGTTTTTGATGACAAAATTATGTATTAAACAAAAGAGATAAATTGAATGAAATTGTGTAAGAAGTTAATTTTGTGCATCTATAATGTTTAAATTCTCAATAAAATCAATTCAAAATGACAATATTACACTTACAGTATTATGTACAGAAAAAGGATAAAATTGTAGGAATTTTGAGTAAAGTATCGATACATTAGATAATAAGTATCAATACATGAGAGGAAACGCATCGATACACAGGACAAAGAAATGTATAAGACTATTCACATAATCTCTTTTATAATAATGTATCAATACATAACAACAAAGCATCGATACATGGCTAGAAAGAATAGTGAATATCGATACTCATATATGAAAAGAATCGGGTTAATATAAAATTAAAGAAGTATCGATATATGGACTGTCAAGAAAATAAGGTATCGATACATTTAATGGCAAATATCAGTACGAAGATGAAATCCAAATCTCTTGCGTAAATAAGTATCGATACATAGAACTGCTTCAGTGATATCTTCAACAGGTATCGATACACGGAAGAGGTTCAGAAAAATTTTAGCAAAATATTGATACATTAAGAGGCACAAAGTATTGATACATGTCCTATCAGCACACTGTAATAGTTAGTTCATAACACTAAATGTTTCCATTAATGAAGATCTTAAAGAGCCGTTGAAGCTATTTACTTTAGATATAAATACAATCAAGTTTATAAATAGAAGGTTCCTATTCACGAAGATACTCAGAGCATCATACCACAAGAACATTCCTCTGTAAAATCAATTTTATTCTCTCTATCTTTCATCTATATTTATTTTAGAGAGAGAAAGCTTATTTTGTTCATTATTGTAAATCTATTCTTTGAGAGAACCTTTTGAGTTTTCATTTTAGTATTTATTGCAAATTTATAAGTTTAACTTAATCCCGTAAAAAGGTTTGTTTTGGGGTAGCTTCTCCCTCATAAATGAAGTTGTATTTGTGGTTGCCCTTCACCATTTAAGAAAGAGTTGTAACAGGGTTTCTCTTGACTCGTAAAACTAAGATTTAGTGATCTTCAATGTGAGTGGATTCATCCAAGAAGAGTGGATGTAGACTCATAGTAGAGCCACTATAAAATTATTTTAGCATTTCTCTTTCTTTGTCTTCATATTCTCACTGTATAGAATTCATCCTTGCCATTATTTCATTGTTGTTTACTGTACAAGAAGTTTTTAACTCCCAAAAAGTTTTCAAAATCTAATTCACCCCTTTCTTGGATTTTGCCATCTAGGCCTACAATTGATATCAGAGCAAAACTCATTTTATATAGGATTAGACACCTGTGAGAAGTAGATCATTATGGCATCTTCATCTAGCATTCTTTCACATATAATAGAGGGTCAGTCCACTAATAGACCTTCATTCTTTAATGGGTCTGACTATGCATATTGAAGAAGTGTATGCAGATTTTCTTTAGTACACTAGACTTTGATATTCTTACCATTATTGAAGATGGTTACAATCCCCTTATGATTATAGATGAAATCACCAGGGAGAGAAAACTGAAACCAAAGGGAGAGTGGACTCCAGAAGATAAAACTAAGTTTCAATTAAATGAAAAGCAATGAATGTGCTTTATTGTGCCTTACATAGGTTTGAGTATAATAAAGTATCTGTCTGTGACACAGCCAAGACTATTTAGGACATGCTTGAGGTTACCCATGAAAGAACCAACAGAATCAGGGACTCTAAAATAAGCATGCTAGTTCATGACTATGAACTATTCAAAATAAAACCCTATAAGTCAATAAAAGACATGTTTACACATTTTAATAACATCAAAAATAGTTTAAAAGTTCTTGATAGGTCATATTCAAACATAGATCTAATAAACAAGATCCTAAGAAGTCTGTCAAATACATGAGAAGCAAAGGTAACCGGTATTAGAGAAGCACATGATCTCAGCAAGCTTTCTCTTGAAGAATTGGTTAGTTCATTGATTATATATGAGTTAGAAGCAAGAAGAAACAATTAAGATGACAAAGAAATTGGGACGAAGAACATAGCTTTAAAAAGCACAAAAGATGAAGAAGAAAATGAGAGCATAAAAGATTCTTTAGATTGTTGATTTCTAATAGCCTAATACATGCATAAAGGTAAGTTTTCTCTCTAGGGAACAAGCCCTAAAACCATGCCTATCAATGACAAAACTAGGTGCATATCTTGCAAGCCTTTTGATTTGATTAAGTTGAAGCTCAAAAACATGAGCTCTCTTCACTTAAAACCCTCCCCAAGCACCTCCCATAGCTACCCACGTTTTGGAGAAGAAGAGACCCAAAAAATTATCATTTTTCACTTAATTTCCCATTTTTCATATTTGTTTATTTATCTAATAAATAATATAAAATAATGGGATACTTATGTGATACAACCAAGCCCATAATTCATGGATGAGCTCAAGTCAAAGATGCATAATATATTTGATCAAGAATAATTAATTCAAAATTAATTAATTAATATATTAAATATA
>JAVXUL010154651.1:0-13824 GCA_035590515.1 Trichilia minutiflora | reverse complement strand
CTCAGCCCTTCGTTCGCCCGAATGTTCGCGAACTCTCTGAGTACTATTCACGCCCGATTCGGTCGACCGAACCAACCATTCGTTCGATCGAATCCCAATTCGTTCGACCGAACTACCTAGTTCGTTCGACCGAATGTTGCCCAACTTGAGTTTTCACATACGATCGAGTCCCCGGTCAATTCTAGACATCCATGCTCAGCCCTTGAGCATTCCAAACCTTTCAAATCCTTAATCCAACCTCAAAAATCACCTAAATCCTTACCGAACTCGGGTGAACAACATCGAAAAGACGAAAATGCCCTTACACAGGAACACGGGGTGTTTCATGACTTATATATATAATTGACAAATTCTCATTTTTCGACTATTTACTTGATTTCTAATATTTCAAATTCAATTTACAATTCAATTAACATAATTTAACCTATTTTAATGAAATCAACGAATGAGTTATTAATTATCACTAGAATAGTAACTCATTTACTATTTTGTTCTACACACATTTTTTTTAAACTTGGATTTTAGCTACCTTATTACTTAACTAACTATTCTATACCCTAAATAACGCATTATAATATAAATTTTCATAATTAAAACTAATTTAAATTCATAGATGTACAACAATATCCAAAATTTAAAATTATTCAAATATAAAATAAACATTTAAAATAGGTTAAAAATATCATTATTTACCTCATAGTACCTTCAGAATATTTAGATTTTGACTAATTCTCAAAAAGCTCCAATTTGAGCCAAAACCCTAACTTCTTGCCCCTTTTGATAAATTAAATATTGTAGGAGGTTTAGAACGTTGAGTTGAGTAAGAAATTGAAAAGAAAATAAAAAGAATGCAAAAATGGTGAGATGGGTTTTAAGAGGTAAGGAGGAAAACGTAAGGGAGAAGAAAGAAAAGAAGAAGAAGAAGAAGAAAGAAAATGTGGGAGCAAAGAGGAGTTTAGCCCCTATTTATAATGCAAAGCAAATTTATCATTTTATCCTTAAAAAATATAAAGAAAAAAGTTTCATATAAAGGTAAAACAATTATTTCATAAGAATTTTTTCCCATTTGGTCCAACGAATCGCGTAATTCATTTCAACAAACTGATGAATTTGATCAAACAAATTATAATTTGTTGATTTCTAATGGCTTAAATAATGCATAACAGTAAGTTTTCTCCCTAGGAAATATGCTCTAGATCTATGCATTTCAATGAAGTTTTTAGGGTGCCATAAGAGGGTTTTGTATACTTACCTTGTAAGTTTTCATTTTTGATGAAAACCAAGCTCTAAAGTATGAGCTCTTGTCACTTTAAACCCTTTCAAATGAGCTTCCATGACTGCCCACGTTCAAGGAGGAAGAAACCCCAAAATTGAAACATTTTCATCCATTTTTCATAATTTTATAATTCAATATTTATCTTATAACTATTATAAAATAATGATGCTATTATGTGATACAATCAAGCTCATAAAACATGGGTGAGCTCCAGTCAAAGATGCATAATATATTTGATAAAGAATAATTAATTCAAAATTAATTAATTAATATATTAAATATATATAATTATACCAAATGTCAAAATATTATCCATATAAATTCTAACACTTGTTAAATTCTTAACTATTAAAGAATTTGATAATTAGATATATTAATATATATTTTAAATTTTTATAAATCCAAAATTATGATATATTTACCATAATACCCTTGGTCAATACTATATATAAGGATAAAATGATAATTTTTTTAAAATTAAATAATTTAATTTAGTATTTATCATTTTCTATTAAAATTATATTTTAATATATTTGATAATCACAATTATCAAATTTGAATATGTAATTGATAATAAATTACACAGTTGTATCATATAGGGGCAAAATAATCATTTTACACTAAATTAATAATTTAATCTAGTTTTCACCATTTCACCTTAGAATCACATTCTAAAATGTTTGATAATCATTATTATCATTTTGAGTCACGTAATTTATATTAAATTACTATATGATATTAATATATCAATTCTTTAACGATTTAAAGAACAATAAATACATATAACATTTATAAGTATTTATTACGGCATTTCAAGTTATCATAAGGTCGCTAACTCTCTCTCGATAATATTTTATCTTCTCCTCCTTTATGAGAATGCTCAAGGAATTTGGTCGACTGTGAAGGTTCACCGTGACTTAGTTGTGAGCTAATGTCGAATACTTCAACTCTGAATAATTTGGTCTCGAATATTTTGATACCCAATGACTATGGTTAGTGTCTAGTTATGCGTCATAATCTTTAAGTCACGATAAAGAAGTGTCTTCATCAAACCTCCAATGATTGCACGTAACATATGAGTAATATCCATCCGTTGTCATATCCTAATCGAGTGAATAGGATTTATGGAATGTCAAAACCCTAATCTCGATATCTATATAAACCATCGATCATATGTCATGATTGCTATGGCTATAGATTTAAAATTCGAATATCATATCGACATTCGTTTAGGAACTCAATTCGGACAGAGTCAACAAAAACTCTCAGTCTATAGTATTGAGTCAACGGATCCCATCTTGACTGTCAATCGAATACTTATATGAACAAAGCATACCTAAATCGGCTGCTTGTACAAGATGTGATTAGTCATTAGTCATACACGTATACACCATATGAAATATACCCATCCATACAGAGTCCAATTCTAAATATCTTAGGTCAAAGGATTACATCGCATACTATTGTAATCTATTAACAAATCATTGACTACATGCATATCATATGATTTGTCAATATGTAGCCTTGTTCAATAAATAGTTCACTAACTATAAATCCATATTAATACGCTTATGACAATACCCATATTGTCAATTTACATATATCATCATATGATATAATTAGGTGGCAACTAAAATGCTTACTATATGATATAGTTGTCCAATCTACATCACGTATGTAAGGAATACTTTGGTAAGTTTATTTAACAGTTAAACGAAAATATCTGGACTATTCACATATATTCTTTATTTTTAAGCATGCTAATACAAAAAAAAAATAGTTACTATATGTGAATAAAAAATAATTCTTTTATTGATAATCAAAAGTTAATACATGATCACGAACCTTGAAACCGATAACACGAATGATTTCTAAGGCATACACTAACATAATTCACTCAAACAAACCTTTCGATGCCTAACAAGATAGAAAGTCTTGATTATATTGGTCAAATGAATTGATGAATTCGTTCGAACGAATAGATATATTTAAATTTAGGCCAACTTTTATCCAAAGAGTCCTTAAAATTTTATTCGAACGAATTAACTTATCTGTTCGAATGAATCGATGAATTTAAACATTTTTACTTAGATCCTTACTTAAATTGAAAAATATTATTGGGATCCCACTTAAAAGAAAACTAACTTTTAATTTCATTGAGGTCTCTATGTTTATAACTTCAAAACTCATTCTAAATCAAATTAAATTCTCAAAATAATTATTGAATCGTGATAACGTGTTAACTATTTATAAATTATATACAAACATATTCATAAAAATAACGAAGAATTATTATATTATCCTTAAATTTTAGATGCGAGACTCACATAATTAATATTAACTTTTTAAAAAATATTTATTAAAATTTTAGTTTGTTAATGTTTATTGTATATTTGTAGCCCTATTTATGAAAAAATTCTTAAATAACATTAGATGTCACGCCTCAACCCATGGGTCTCATACGTGACAATCGTCACAGACTTTTAAGATGTACTCAATCACCAGAACACATCCTGTGAACCTGTAAGGCCTTTACTAAAACCTGTTTTCAAACCATTTATATAACACTTCCAAAACAAATCCAACCAACCACCTAAACTTCGAATCATTTCAAGAAACCACAAGCATTTCTGTAGAGAACATTTCAAATCATTTTTTCACAAAACCAATCATCATAATATAAAAGTATCAAATCTTTAGCAAATCAAAAACAATATCCAAGTAGTTTATACATTTACTTTCATTTCATAAACAAAAATACAAATTCAAATCATAGAACAACTCCAGTGGACTAAGACCTCTCTAAGTGAGTCGATTTCCAGAAGTATACCTGAGATCCTTTCAACCTAGAAAAATCACCACCATCACTTGCTACTAATTAGACGAACCTGAAATTGAAGAGTGAGGGGGGTGAGTATACAAAAGTATACCCCATGAGTGAACTAAAGATAAATATAAATATATACAGTTAGTTTAACCTTTAAATAGGAAAACATTTCTCAAGCACAGCATAAAACAATTTAATTTAAGAAGTTCTTTCAGTTTGAAACCTCAAAACATGTAACAAAGTCATTGAGCTGGCTGTCTTTCTCAGGGATTATCCTGGCCCTAGGCATTCTGAGACCATCAGTAGGTTTATATGCAAATAAAAATAATGTTATTTTAATAAAAGTTTATTTTGGATGCAAGGAGTAAAACATGCATGATTTTTCAGAAAACAAGCTCACCACTGATGTTGCCTCGAGTAGTCACGTGGTGATGTCTGTGACTATCCTCGATGAGACTAATAGGTGATCAAATCATATCCCCAACACAATAGTATAACACCATATAACAACCCCCACCTGTGAAGTCTCTTGCACTCACCTAGGTGACCTCTCTATCAGGCCGATCCTAGGCTATCATATATCGTACTCACCTAGGGGACCATATACAGGTGATCTCTCCCAGGCTATCTCATACCCTATAGCTACAATAACAATTTCAGCCCATATGGGCGGCAGCACCAATAATATCTTGGCCATCATCATAAAAATATAATAATCTGACCTACTGATCATATCATCAACATAAACCAATAACAAAGTATAACATATTAAAACTGGTTTAATGGCCATTAATCATATACAGTACATATATGCCAACAAACCAAATAAAACCATTTAGCTCTCCGGATATAAAATAAACAAACAGGTTCAATGCTTATTTGAACATATATACATATAAGAGCATCAAAAGTCATTTTAAAATATTGAAAGCATAAAAGTGTTCACTCACAACTTAGGGAGGGTATACACTCCTTAATTCCCCTTGTTTCTAGGCACGTTACGCAGGTTCCTCGCTCGCGTACCATTGCCTATTCACATACGTCAGAAATATATCAATACACATTCTAAACCTCAAATAAAACTTGTATGCATAAAATGCATGCTAGCCTCGGGTTTTTCTAAAATTGAACATTATACAAAACTGGCTCAAATCTCATTACTCATCTAATTGTCTATATATTACTACCATGAACCCACATTACAGCTACACTAGCATATTTCGGCTTGTTTTTGTAATTTAAACATGTGAACCCCACACACTTGCTAAAACAATAATTTAATCATTGTTTATGCCTACCCATTTCTTCGAATTTGCTTTTCATCATCCTACGACTCTCCTGACTTCACTATAACCTGAATAATACCTAAAAACTAAAATACGTGTGATAAATCTATCAAAATCTATACGAATGTACAGTAAAAACTACATTGTAAAAGTTGACTAAAATAGAAAATAAAATATTCAAACAAGCTACTAATGACGCTACAAATCTCGTGGTATCATTAGTTTGCCCCGATTTGGCCTTAAACCTGAAAAACCCCAAAATAGAGTCTGAAACCATAACCCTTAAACTCGATTTCTGTGCTCCAATCGTCAAATCAAAACCCAAAGTGTGTTTAATGAATGCGTGTAATGAAGTGAGAAATTAAGAAGGAATCAAAGAAAACACAAAAATGGGGAGATGGGTTTGTATGACAGAGGAGAGAACGGAGGAGAAGAAGAGAAGGAGAGAGAGAAGAAGAAAATGAGGAAAAATGACCTCAGCCCTCATATTTATAGTAAGAGGGTGAAATTATCATTTTTTCTTTAAGAAATATAAAGGAGAAACTTCCAGAATGAGGATAAAATCATTATTTTACGTCGATTTGATCGAACGAATCGCGGGATTTGTTTGAACAAACAAGGTTTCGATCGAATGAATCTGTCACTTTTGAAGTTAGAGAGCTCTCCAATTTTTCATTCGAACGATCGAGCATTTGTTCGAACACGATGATCAATTTGATCGAACGCCGAATGAATCACTATTCAATCGAACGAATCTGGGATTAAAATTTTTCAGAGAGCTCCTCCAAATTTTGTCCGAACAATCCACTTTTTGTTCGAACAAATTTCCCATTCGTTTGAACGAATTGCATATTTTCTCCCCAATCCTTCCCTTAATTGAAAAATATTATTGGGGTCCCATTCAAAATAAAATTAACATTTAATTTCATTGAGGTGCCTGTGTTCACACCCTAAATCTTCATCTTAACTACCAATGTGATTCCCGTGTCTGTAATCCAAGGGCATAATAATAATTTTACCTTTTTACTACATATGTATTTACCTCTATCTTATACATCGTTAACACGTCATCACAGTTTCATAATTATTTTGGGGATTTGAGTTTGTTAAGGTAGAGTTTTGGGGTCGTAAATACAGGGACCTTAACGTATTTTCTAAATTTGGGGAGTATTCAAGTGAGATTTTTAATTTTGGCAGGTTCAATCGATCGAATAGGGTGATTCTTTCGATTGACAATTTTAAAACTCCCTGGAAAATTTGTGGCTTTAGATTTGTTCGAACGAATGGGAGATTCGTTCGATCGAATGAGGCTTTGTTCGATCGAATGGGAGATTCATTCGATCGAAGTGTTGATTCATTCAGCTGAACATCAATTCATTTGATTGATAATTTGGAAGCTTTCTGACTTTTGTATATGTTGAAGGATTCGTTCGATCGAACTGTGATTCGTTCGATCGAAGGGGGCAAAATAATTGAAATTGCCCTCTTCTGGGAGCTTCTCCTTAAGAAAACTTAAGAGCAAAATGATAATTTCATCTTTTTTTCTATAAATAGGGGGTCAAAGCTCAGATTTCACATTTTTCTTTGTTCTTTCTCTCCTCTCTCTCACGCACGCTCTCTCCTCTGTCCTTCTCAACCGTCACTTGTATTCTTGCTGCATTTTTGTTTTCTCTTCACCTGTCAATGGCATTTGTCGTGTCTAACTACCCGGGAGCATTAATTGATGGCGCAAAGAGGAGTTAGGGTTTCGAGGAAGAAAATTAGGGTTTTTCGACTTTCGAGCAAAATCAAGAAAAACCGACCATATCACGAGGTTCGTAGCTACATTTCTAACTTATCTATGTATTTTATTTCGTATTTCATAAACTTTAATTCGTATGGGTTTTACTATTTATCTGAAGGGTTTTCGATTAGATTTATCATATATGTTTAGGTTTTACGTGTTATTTGGGTTATAGTGAAATTGAGAGAGTTGTAGGAAGTTAGAAATATGATTTTTGAGAAAATGGGTAAGCGTGAACAGTAATCAAAGTTACTGTTCTGATGGGCGTGTGGGGTTCGCAGATCCAAATAGAAAAATCGAGCCAAATTACACTTGTATAACCGTGATGTGGGTTCGTGGTAGAAAAGATTGGGTAAATAGATGTATAACAGGAGTTTTAGTTGGTTTCGCGTATTAGTCGACTTTAGGATAAACCTGAATTAGCATGTATTGCACGCCATTCGAGTCACATACGTATTTTAAAATGTATATTGTTATATATACTTGGATGCTTGTGTTTAGGTGACGATACGCAAGTGAGGTATCCACGTGACACTCTGAGAAAAAAGGAGAATTAGGGAGTGTATACCCTCCTTATTCTATAACTGGACTATTTTTATGCTTTGTTATTTTAGTATGTGTGAAATATGTATATGTTTTGTATGGATAAGGGCCATGATCCACTTTTCGATATATTCTGTTTTGATGATGACTCTATGATATTTATACGACCGATGAGTCGGATTTTATATTTATTTTATGTTGATAATACGGTCAGTGGGCCAAGTTTTATACTTGTTGAGATGACGACCATGAGTGTCGGGATATTATTGATGTTGACGATTGTGTGAGCTAGTTTTATTTATATTTTGGTGATGATGGCTATGAGGGCCTGTTGTGCATAGTAGCTACTGGTTGTAGCCTAGGATCGGCTTGAGGAGATAGAGGTCGCCTAGGTGAGTGTAGAGACTTCACAGATGGGGGAGTCATATGGTGGTTGTTGTTTTTATGAGTGGATGGATTGATCACCTGTGAGTCTCATATTGGATTAGCACGATATCACCACGTGACTAATCCGAGACGAACGTTAGTGGTGGGTATATTTTCTGAAAAACCCAACATGTTCTATTTCTTCATTTAAATCTATTTTTATAAACAGTATGTTTTTGTCACGCCCTAACCCGACACGTGACAATCGTCACAGATTTCTAATTAGCATTCCTTAGGTCCAGAACGCTTACTAAGAGCCTGTACGGCTGAAATTATAAACAAATATAAAGTACTTTTAAACTCAAACCATCCAAATCCACCTAAACTTCAAAATATAAAATCAAAGTACCAGAACAATTCTATAAACATTTCAATTTGTTGCTCGCAAGTCAATCTTCAAAATATAAAAATATCAAATTTTAGAGAAAAGAAAGATAATATCAAATCTGTTCATATTTTCATTTCCAATACATAATCAAAATAGAATTACAAGTCTAAATCATAAAAAGGTTCCAGTGGATTAAAATACCCTAAATAAGTCGGTTACAAGAGTATACCTTCGATTTTCTACCTTAGAAGGATCACCACTACCAATTGTCGTTGACCTAAGCGAACCTGAAATTGATAGGTGAGGGGAATGAGTATACTGGAGTATACTCCGTGAGTGAACCAAAAATAGTCATAGATCAATAGCATATATATATGTCCAAAATATTTATAAAATAAATGAAGAGTTATTTTAAAGTAAGAAAATATAAAATATTCACTCACAGTTTAGGGAGGGTATACACTCCCTAATTCCCTTCATTTCTCGACTCGGTACGCTGGTTCCTCGCTCGTGCTCTGTCGCCTCATGGTATGGTTGTTTTCTTTGATTTGACTTAGAAATCGAAAAGCCCCAATTTCAAAGCCAAAACCCTAGCTCCCCAAACTCAATTTTGTGCCCCAATTATCAAATCAAAGCTCAAGAAGTGATTAATGCGTGTAATGTGATGAGAAATTAAGCGAAAATTGAAGAAATCATAAAAAATGGGGTGTTGGGCTTCAATGGGCAGAAGAGAGAATGTGAGGGAGAGGAATAAAAGGAAGAAAGGAGAAAAAGAAGAAGGAAACGTGAAAATTTGACCCCCTGACCCCTATTTATAAAAAAAGGGCAAAATAAAGTTTTCTTAAGGAGAAGCTTCTAGAAGAGTGCAATTTTGATATTTCACACTCGTTCAGTCGAACAAACTAGCATTTGTTCGAATGAACAATGCCTTCGATCGAACGAATCGTATGATTCATTTGAACGAATTATGATTCGGTCGAACGAATAAGGTTTCAGCGAACGAATCTGACACTTTCAAAGTTAAAGAGCTCCCCAGTCTTTCGTTCGAATGATCGATCATTCATTCAAACGAAACAATCGATTCGGTTGAACGAATAGCCATTCAGTCGAATGAATTTGGCTTCAAATTTTTCTAAGGAGTTCTTCCGTTTTTTGTTAGAATGTTCTGGGCTTCGTTCGAACGAATTGCCCGATTTGGTCGAACGAATTTTTCATCCATTCGAACGAATAACATTCTTTCTCCTTAGTCTTTCCCTTAACTGAGAAATATCATTGGGGCCCTTTTAAAATAAAACTAACATTTAATTTCACTAAAGTCTCTGCGTTCTCATTCTCGAAACTTCATCATAACCAATCCAACTTCCCAAATGAATATAGAATCACACCTACACGCACACAGGGTATAGAATGAATGCAAATGTATGAATAAAAAAAGTATGAAATGACAGATATACCCTCGAGGTCTAAGTACGAGGCTCATAAATCTACTCCCTTTAAAAGAATTTTGGCCTCAAAATTCGACGTACCTTAATACTGAAAAAGATGAGGGTATTGTCATATCATCTGCAGCTCAGGCTCCCATGTCATCTCCTCAACAGCATCACTCCTCCACAAAACCTTTACCATGGGGATGACTTTGCTTCTCAAAGTCCGCTCTTGTCGATCAAGAATGGCCACAGGTTGCACTGCACACTTCAAATCTTCTCTTAAGTCGATAAGTGGCATACGAATGATGTGAGAAGGATCATATACATACTTCTTCAATATGAATACATGGAAGACATCATGTATCCTCTATATATCTAGTCGTAACTCTAACCTGTAAGCTACTGGGCCAATCTGCTCAATAATCCTGAAGGGTCCAATAAATCTTGGGTGAAGCTTTCCTCGATTTCAAAATAGTATCACTCCTTTTCAGGGCGATACCTTTAAAAAATACTTGCACACCCATCTCAAATTCCAAATCTCTTCTTCTAGTATCCAAGTACGATTTCTGTCTGTCCTGGGTAGTCTTCAATCTATCGCAGATAATCTTCACTTTCTTTGTAATGGCTTCAATTAACTCAACATTATCTAGTTTCCTTTCGCCCACTTTATCCCAGCATAAAGGGGTTCTATATTTTCTCCTATATAAAGTCTCATATGGTACCATTCCTATACTAGACTGATAGCTGTTATTGTAGGCAAATTCAACTAATGGCAGATATCGATCCCAACTTCCCTGAAATTCTAATACACACCCTCTCAGCATATCTTCTAGGGTCTGGATAGTCCATTTTGACTATCTGTCTATCTGAGGGTAGAATGCCGAACTAAAGTTCAACCTTGTACCTATACCTTTTTGAATGTTGGGCCAAAATCGAGATGTAAAATGGGGATCTCGATCTGATACGATTGTCACGGGCACATCATGTAACCTCACAATCTCTGTCACATACAATCTTGCTAGCTTCTCAACTGAATACTTAGTTCTAATGGGTAGAAAGTGTGTAGTTTTTGTAAACCTATCCACGATCACCCATATTGCATCATGTCTAGATTGAGTACGCGATAGTCCTATCATAAAATCCATGGTGATGTTGTAACATCCGTATTTAGATCTCGAGGATATATTCAACCTTTTCTATGCCTCCTATTCATGTATTTGTGTTCATTTCACACCCCGTACATGTGTGGGTGTAATTCCCTACTCATTGAGAAAGTTGGATTGGTTATAAAGAAGTCTGAGAAGGAGAATGAGAAAGTGTGTAATTCATTCGGACAAATTTAGAATTTGTTCGATCGAATCGGGCGATTCGTTCGAACGAAGTGCTAGAACGTTCAAACGAATCAGGGAGGAACTCTCTGGAAAACTTAAAGTCGAGTTTGTTCGATCGAATGGCAGTTCATTCGATCGAATTGGTCATTTCGTTCGAATGAATGATCAGTCATTCGAACGACTAAGATGGGAGCTCTCTGACTTCGAAAGTGCCAGATTCGTTTGATCAAAATAGTTATTCGTTCGATCGAATCATAGTTCGTTTGAACGAACCCCGCGATTCGTTCGATCGAAAACATAGTTCATTCGAACGAATGTTAGTTCGTTCGATCGAACAGGCACAAAATGATGATTTTGCCCACTTTTAGAAGATTCTCCTTTGTATTTCTTAAGGATAAAATGGTAATTTTATCCCTAAGTTTATAAATAGGGTACTGAGGGACTAGATTGCACGGTTCTGCTTCTTTTCTTCCTTCATTTCTCTCTTCACATATTCTTTTTATTTCTCTCTCTAAGTTTAGCTACATTTAGCCCGAACTTCGAGTCATATTCTATGCGTCTTGCAAGCTGGGAGCATCAATTTGGCGATAGAGGCTCTAGATTTGAAAAGAGAAATTTGGGTTTTTTGATTTCAAGGTGAAATCAGAGTAACCCGACCACACCACAAGGTTCGTAGCATTGTTTCTAACTCGTCTGCATATTCTTTTCATGATTTTACATATTTTGATTCATATGGGTTTCACTGTTCATCCGAGTAGATTTTCGTAGATCGCACGTGCATTTTAATTTTAACGCGTAATGTGGGTTGTAGGGAAGTCACAGAAGTCGTAGGAAGCTAGAATTATAATTTCAAAAATTTTGGTGAGCATGAACAATAACTCCAGTTACTGTTTTGGCGAGAGCATGGGGCCCACTAGGTAGAATCATATATATTAATCAAAATGAATCGTAGTAGCCATAATGTGGGTCCATGTCGATATTAATTAGGTAATTTGGCGTATAATAAGGATTTTAAATATTGTCACATGATAATTCGACATTAAAAATCTGGGGATAGTACGCATTTCATGCTTTCAAATTCGTATGTATATTAGAACGTGTATTAATTGTATTTTATGTATATGGTTAGGCAACGGTTCGAGATCGAGGTATTTGCATGAGTCATCGAGGAACGAGGGGAACTTGGGAGTGTATACCTTCCCTAAGTAGTGAGTGGACACTCCTTACTTTCATTTCTTTATTTATAAACTTATTTCCTTTATAAACCAAATAATATGCAATTATTTGTAAATGTTTTCCTTGTTACTTTCAATATGAAAATGTGTATTTATATGTGTTGTATATGATATATGTTTTATTTGATGACATGGCCAGTGGGCCAGATTTATATTTGTTATGTGATATTGCAATCAATGGGCCATATTTTGTGTTTATGATGACGACATGGCCTGAGGGCCGAGTTTATGATTATATGCATTGGTGATAATGACCTTGTGAGCCAGTTTACTATAGCTATAGGGTGGTAGTCTGGGGAGATGTTCACTGGGATGTGGACGCCCAGTGAGTGTATAGTAGTAGCCTAAGGTTGGCCTGAGAGAGAGGTCACCTAGGTGAGTGGAGGCTACAAAGGTAGACCACTCTATGGTTGTTGTGGTAGTATGAGGAGGATGGGATTTGTCTACTTATGAGTCTCGTCGAGTTAGTCACGGATGTCATGCCGTGGTTGCTCGAGGCAAATATCAATATTGGGCACCTTTTTCAGAAAAAATTATATATTTTATAAATATTGTATTTTAAATTTATTTTCATAAAATAGCATGTTTTTCTTGCATACAAAACCCACTGTCGGTCTCGGAACACCCATGGCCAGGGTAGTCACTGGGAATGAGTGCTAGCCTAATAATTTTATAATATGATATTATAAGTAAATTATATTTTTACTTATCGACGGATTTTCATATGGATTATGTTTTATTTTGTTCACTCACTGAGTATACTTCTGTTTACTCACCCCCCTCACCTTTCAATTTTAGGGCAAGCGATAGGTTGAGCTCAGGTGGTGGTGATCACTCCAGAATTAAAGACTCAGGTATAGCTACTTCGACTCACTCAGGAAGTCTGTAGTCTACTGGTGTCACTTTTATTTTCTTTGTATTTACGAGAATTTTATGAATGATACATAGGTTTGTAATAAATGTTTGAATTTATTTATCTAGGGATTGGTCCCTACAGACTTTATCTAAATGATTATTTTTATTGATTCATATTTATATAGATATATTTGAAGTGATTGTGGTTCTTCCTTATTTATTTAGAATTTGGGTGTTAGGCTGGATTTGTTTGAAAGTATTTTGAAAATAGGTTTTATGAATGCCTTACAGGCCTACAGGTGGTATTTTTTGTGATAGAGTACACCCTGGAGGTCTGTGGCGGTTGTCACAGGTGGGACCTGATGAGTACATAAAAGTGTATGTGTATTAAGGGTTAAATTTATCATTTTACACTTAAAGTATAATTAATTCTCTCCATTTATGCATATTTCTAGTTTTTGATATAAAATGTACTTTGTTTGTAATTTCAGTTAATTTTGGTCTCTG
>JAVXUL010154641.1:0-13824 GCA_035590515.1 Trichilia minutiflora | reverse complement strand
GGTTGTCTAATGCCCCGAGAGCATTTATACAAGTGATGAATCAGTTATTTAGACTTTGTTTGGGGAAATTTATTGTGGTATACTTTAATGACATATTGATATGTAGTAGATCAACCAGAGTCGATGGGCATCTCATCAATATTCAATATGTCGGACATTTATGCTTACTATCTCTTAAACTTGGATATTAGATATTTTTATCTAATATCTATAAAAATGATTGACAAATGGTGAGTTGCCAACGTAATAAGTAAATCATACAAAATTTTTATTCCGTTAATGTGATCAAAAACTTTCTTTTCATAACATAGAATCAAATTTATCAAAAGCAGGAAATCAAACTCAATTAAACATCCACAATACTTATTATAAACAGAAATAAATTTTCTTTAAAACATAAACGTTTTATTAAAATGGTTCAGTCAAGTAGTGTCAGCTGTCTCTGCCAGTGATTGATTATAAATATGTCATCTGTCTTTCCTGGTAACCCGACCATCGTATATTACTTCTCGTTTGTTATAAGGAAATCCTATCATAACGTATGAAAAGATTGGTAGTCAAGGGTGAGACAGGAACCGTAGACGAGAGTGAACCTATTCCAACCAAGATGGCTCTAGTTCTCAAAGAATTTTGAGATATTCTATCGGAGGAGTTGCTCAAGGGAATACCACCACTTCGTGCTATTCAACACCATATTGTTTTGACCTCGGGTGAGCCTATCTAATTTGACTCATTAGAGAACAAGCTCAAAGGAGGGTGAAAGGGCTTCTGCAAAAGAGACACATCTGGGAAAGCACAAGCCCATGTGTGACTCTGGCCTTATTGATACCAAAGAAAGAAGTCAGTTGGAGAATGTGTGTTGACAGTTGAGCGATCAATAAAATTATTGTAGTGTACAAATTTTCAATCCTTAGACTCGATGACATGCTAGATCTGTTGATTGGGTCGGTGGTGTTTTTTAAGATTGATTTATGCAACGATCACCATCAGATTCGGATTTGATAGCCAGATAAATGTAAGATGGCTTCCAAGACTCTAGATGGATTATTTGAGTGGTTAGTGAAATCGTTTAGGTTGTCTAATGCCCCGAGAGCATTTATACAAGTGATGAATCAGTTATTTAGACTTTGTTTGGGGAAATTTATTGTGATATACTTTAATGACGTATTGATATGTAGTAGATCAACCAGAGTCGATGGGCATCTCATCAATGTTCAATATGTCGGACATTTACGCTTACTATCTCTTAAACTTGGAGTCGAGTTTTCTGCCAATGGAGGAGAATGATGCAGACAGATTGAAGCTCTCGTTGTAGCGGGACTTTCTTCCTGTTGCAGCATGGGAATGCCAAAAGGGCCTGATTTTTCCGAGAGTCTCTAGTTTCAGCGAGAAACTCATTCGCTGCAGTGGGAGAGTTCCTAGAAAAAAAAAAAAAAATTTATAAAACTCGTACTGTAGCAAGAATTCTTCCCACTGTAGCACAGGCGAGCGATTGAAGTCTTTTTTACTTTATTTTTTTTATTTTTACCTACGTTTTCGTGCAAAATATATGTATATAAACCCTTAAAATATTAATGGCCAAAAATCTTAGCCTTCAGCTTATTTAAGAACATTTTTCCTTGAATCTTCTCTTATTTTCTTGGTGGATTCCAAGAAATACAAACTTGAACGTCGTTTCAATCATGCAAAACACAACTCTACTACATCATAAGCTCAAAACAATAATGATACATTTACGAAACCATTGGAAGAAATATGGTTTCGTAAATATCATTGAAAGAAATGTATTGAAAATATCATTGATGAACCATTGATGAACATTTAGTAAATATCATTCGAAGAAATATATTGAAAATAACCGATTTATTGAGATGGTAGATACTCTAATCTTTGAAGACCGGTCATATCCTAAGAATGAGAAAGAGCAGCAACATTAGCATAACTTATCTTTGTATGTCTCAAGATGTCACCAGAAGACAGATCATCAATGGTTGATGCGACAAAGCAACTTAGGTAAGTACGATTCTTGCATGTAATTTTATATATTAGTTCCTCTTTTTTGTTTGTTTGTTTGTTGGCATGGAAGCAGTTGTAGACTGCTATATATAAACGAGTTTACACTCATTTTCTCTTCAAATGTATATTCTTGAGAACTTTGAATACTTATTATAATCAAATATATATCAGCGGCCATGAAGCATATAAAACGGAAGTTATCTGTTAAAAATGCTTTGCCTAAATCGTTGCATGGTGAAAGATTCAATGATGATTCTTTGTAATGAAGTTCTAGAAACCTTTTGTCTTTCTGATTTCTGAACATATTGACAGGCGGTACCTCTATACTCATTAAGAAATTTGTCATTTTCTTGGTTATGTGCGTCCTCTGATTCAGATTGTTTCCTTGTGCTCTCTTTGAAACTCTGCCCCCAAACTTATATGTGTTCATGTTAATATTTGAATTGGACATCCCCAGATAAATACTTCGAACATTATTAGTTGTTCCAATGCATATATCAGTATGGGACTTGTATATGAGCTGTAGTCATCCACGCAGCTGAGGTTTTGGCAATGCAGTCCAGTTTTGTTTCAGTAACTTTTTGTTTGTATCACAGATGAATCACAAACGTTTCCAAGTTGATCGATGCTGCTTGGAGACTCGTATACCAATTATAGTTCTACATAAAAACGGAACTCTTCCTGATCTTATAATTCATGGTCTTCACATCAATCTCATTTTCACTAGCCTTTTTGCTGTCGACGAAGAAGTTGAAGATTGCCATGAAAATAGCAAACTCAGTTGTACATCTCCTTATTGGTTTCCGCAGCACAATTTTGTTGAGACATATCGAACCCTCTCGAATATCATATTTGATGAACTATGTGTCACCAAATTATTTGATTTATTATTATCAAAAAAAATTTTCCTAGCGTGAAACACAAAAAAATCTTACTTACATCTCATATACCAATAGACCACTGGATTAATTATATGGTGTCACCTTATTTCTTAGTAGACCACAAGATTAATTATTTTGCTTAACCTTGTTTTTAGTGATCAAAGTGGTTGGAGTCTACTTATTTTGCCCATCTCTGCCATCTCAACCACTAAAGACTGAGGTAGAGCAATATAATTAGTCTCATGCTCCACTAATATAGTGTATCAAATTTACCTCCAACTCTTTCTTGAAAAATGGGGTAAAAGGAAAGTAAATAGAGCGTTAAATTAAAAAAAAAAAATTAAATTTGTTGAATATATTTTTTTTTATTTTAATAGTTTTTAAGAATGTTACCCACTTAAGCATTTCGAGTATTAATTTATGAAAAGTATATTATTAAGTGTTAAACAAAAATTATTTAAAATATTAATTTAATTTTGATAAATATTTTTTAAAAAAATATTATACAGATTTATTAGTATTTTGTAAGTGCAACTTGACTTTAGTTCAATGAATTTTTACTCCCACCACATGCATGGAGAAAGATTTGAATAAATTAAATTAAATGTGTATATTTTAGATAATAATATTTTTATAAGATGATTTTATACTTTTAAGAGTTTATTGAATTTATTTTTGAAAATTCACTCTTGAATTTATTTTTAAGAGTTTTGTTAAAAAGATTTTACATTCTAAATAATATAATAAAACTCAAGTTTCTATTATTAAAAATAAAACTAAAAATTATATAATAAATTTTAATATTTTAATATATTAATAAATCATAAAATTAAGACTATAAATTATTTAAATAGATGAATAAAGCTTATAGGATGTAGATGGATATGAGTAGTTGTGATTTATTAAAAAGAAGAGAATTTAATTGATTAATAATTAAAAGAAATTAAATAAATTATAAAAAAACTGAAATGATTTTTAGGAAGAAGAAATTACTATTTTAAAAAAAAAGGAAAAAAGAGAAAAACAAGAAAAATCAAATGTAACTCTTGAAAATGAACATTAACTCTCAAAATACATAATAATTTTCGTAAATAATTGTAAACAATAACTTTCAAATAATGAACATGTTGAAATATACAGCAAATCTCAAAAACGATGATGAATAGTATTAATCAAAACAGTGATAAAAAATATTCTTAAACAGTAACTTTCAAAAACAGTTATGAATAATTACTCTCCAAATAATGATATAATATTTTCGAAAAAATGATAAATAATATTTTTTAAAAATACAGTAATTTAAAAAAAATAATAAATAATACTCTCAAAAACAATAATAAACAATAACTTTAAATAAATATGGTGGGGTATTTTAGTGAAGCCCAGCCCACAGGTTCAGATCCATCTCGGGGCCCTTATCTAGGTCCGGTGAATATGCACCTGTCTCCTAGATGGACCCCTAATACAATACCTCCCCGAGTATCCAATAACGTCATCGGGGAGACAGTCAAGACATTTCGAGCGTATTGCCCGATCCTACTGCTCAGAGAACCTTTCGCGGATTATTCCCAGTTAGTTGATAATCAAACTCGAGGTCCACGACTACCAGCCTCTCTGGACTCGGGAGGTCGGGTCGATACATCCTTTTCAACAAGGCAGAGACTCGCGGGCATTCGGGGAGTACCTGTCTTTCTAATGCTACATCCTGCTACCTTTGAGACTACCATTCGCTGTGTAAGGGCCTCCCGAGAACCAAGGGATTTCATTCTCAGGAGAGCTGGAGGCTATACTCGGAGGTACGGACACTCGGACACTCGGGAATGACGTGACAGGTACAGTATCACAATTTCCCATATTCATTGACTTTTGTAGCAAGTTGCTCTGGATGCACCA
Organism: Trichilia minutiflora; assembly: GCA_035590515.1. NCBI lineage: Eukaryota > Viridiplantae > Streptophyta > Magnoliopsida > Sapindales > Meliaceae > Trichilia > Trichilia minutiflora. Next base: position 9,034 of record JAVXUL010154641.1, on the reverse strand, counting down.
ACCACATGACAATACGTGTCCGGAAGTACAAACTCCTAGGCTTCCATTACAGAGCGTCCAAAATTCGAGGATAGTGGAGATTCTGTGATTTTGTGCTCATCCCAAGGGATTTTTCACAGACCTTAGGCGGGAATTTTGCGGAAACTTCACATAAAGGGAAAAGGAGGTTTTTTCTACACAGAATCTATGACATTCTATCATGCATGCTAGTGTATAGGAGAACACAGAACACACACCGAGGATCCTCTCTCGATTTCGTTCTGAAATCCTTACGTTCTTAACTTGCATGTATACCTTTTTTACACACTAAGTAAAACCCTCGCTAACTTAAGCATCGGAGGATTTTCGCCTAAGGTGTTCTGCGTGTTTTACAGTCTAGAGCTCAAGGACGAGAAGACTAAATCTGCTGGTGCCAGGAATCATGGACGAGGCTGATTTCTTGCATCAATAGTTGGCGCTGTCTGTGGGAATCGAGCGAAAAGCTATCGAAACAACATTTTCAGCAAAAATGACGAATGTTAGAATCTATCCGACCAGAAGGCATGTGTCTAAGCATCGTAATATGGAGGGAGACTCCGTAGAAGTCAACCGCCATCCTGAAAGAGGTTGGTGACGCCTTGCATGAGATACCGAAGCGCAAAAACCCCGACCCAAAAAATTTAAAATGTCTCACATTGCCCCATTTTCTGGAAAGACGGACCCGTCTTTGCACATGGATTTTTTTCATGAGATGATGCTTGTCCAGGGCTTGAATGAAGAGCAAATGTTTTGCTTATTTTCCCTAACCCTGGAGGGGCAAGCTAGAAAGTGGTTAATGGGTTTAACTCCCGGGAGCATTCGGAGCTTTAACTAGCTGTATGAGATATTTATCACGGAGTTCAAGGGTGCGATTTTCAGCACCAAAACCCCTAGTTTCTTGTTGTTACTCAAACAGGGAAATAGCGAAAGCCTTAAGAGCTTTGTTAAGAGGTACCATGAGGAGGTACTCGAACTAGAGGCTTACCACCACCCACTGGCCCTAGAGGGGCTGAGGCAAGGACTTAGAATAGACCGAGCTTGGTATGCTGTTTGCAAATCCTCCGTGAACACTTATGAAGCAGTTTGCAGGAAAATACTCGACGAAATAGAAGTTGAGAACCAAGTAATGCTTAAGATGAAGGAGCAGAAGCCTACAGGAGCTCCCCTGAGAGATGATAACCGGTTCAAAAAACCTGGCTATAAAAAATGGAGGTGGGACCGAAAAAGATTTCCTGAAATTAATCGGGGAAGAGACCAAGCCCCCGAGTATTACCGGGGAGATAGGGGGAGAGAGGAGCAGTACCCCCAAAGACAAGGATCGCCCCGAAGGGACGACCCAAAGCGGGTCACCCAGGTAGACCAACCGAGGTCGGAGGAATCGGAGGAGGTAAAGAGGAAGTTCACCCCCCTGAACGCTCCCCTTTCTCGAGTTTTGGAAGAAGTAAGGAAGCAGGGGACCCTCTTGCTAAACCCCCGCCCAATCAGGCGTAAGTCTCAAGGAGGAGGGGGAAACAAATTTTGCGAGTTTCACCAAGATGTGGGGCACTCAACGGAACAGTGTTACGAGCTGCAGGACCAGATTGAAATTTTGGTTAAAAACAATTATTTAAGCGAGTTCATAGCTCGTGAAGGTTAGGGGCCCCAAGAACCGGGACGGGCCCTGGGGAATAATGATGCGATGGTGATAATTGGCAACCCCACACTGACAAGGAACTCGAATAATTCTCGAAAAAATTATGCTCGATACTCTATCCCGAGTGCAAGCGTAAAGCCTCACGTCCTGAATGTACGGGCGAAAAAAAAGTAAAAGATAGCCTCTGTGCCCATCCTGTTCACTGATGAGGATGAAAATGGGGTTTATTATCCTCATGATGATGCCCTTGTTATCACAATGACGGTAGGGACTTCCCCAGTCGGGAGGATCTTAATTGACACAGGAAGTTTTACGGATATCATATTTAAGGAGACACTAGATTCTTTGGGCATAGAGGACCTAAGACTGAAGCCAGCAGAGACCGTATTGCACGGGTTTGGTGAATCATGCGTACACCCCCTGGGAACCGTGCAGTTGTCGATTATGATGGACGACAAGCCCTACCAAAAGATCACCATGGTAGAGCTCCAAGTGATGGATCTAAAAATATCCTACTCCATGATTCTTGGGAGGTCGTTTCTCCGATCTACAAAAGCAGTGGAAAGTGTACACTACTTGAAACTGAAATTTAGATCAAAAGAAGGGATTGGGATCGTAAGGGGGAATCAGAGAGAAGCTCGATCCTGCTTTGCTACAGCCTCACGAAGCTCGTATTGTATCCATAAGCGCCCCTTGGAAAGCAAGGTCGAGGGAATTGAGGAAGGTAATAGGCGGGAGGATGTCCCAAGAGAGTCAAGTAGAGAGGGTAACCTACTCGGGGAGTCATCGTCGCCCGAGCCGGTTGAGGAAATGGAGTTGGTCGCCCTAGATGAAGAGCGACCTGAGAGGTCGGTGAGGATCGATTCTCGTTTAGCCCCAAAACACAGGGCCTCGCTTATTTGGGTGCTTAAGAAGAACGCAGATGTGTTCGCTTGGTCCCATGACGATATGCCCGGGATCAGTACTCGGGTTATAGCTCACAGGTTGATGGTGAACCCGAAGTTCAAACCTATGGTATAGAAGAGGCGAACATTTAACTCGGAGAGAAGAGAAGCCATAAAAGTTGAGGTGGGCAGGTTTCTAAAAGCGGGGTTTATTCGGGAAGTCCAGTACCCTGAGTGGGTTGCGAATGTTGTGCTGGTGAAGAAGCCCAGTGGAAAATGAAGAATGTGTGTAAACTTCACCGACTTGAATAAAGCTTGTCCGAAGGATAGCTTTCCTCTTCCGAGAGTTGACCAGCTGGTAGATGCTACGACTGGCTATGGGCTCCTTAGTTTTATGCACGCCTTTCCGGAGTACAATCAGATCAGGATGCATGAGCCCGACGAGGACAAAACAACATTCGTCACTGTCCAAGGGCTATACTGCTATACAGTTATGCCTTTTGGGTTAAAGAACACCAGAGCCACCTTCCAGAGGTTGGTCAACAAGGTATTTGAGCCTTTGATAGGGTCCACTATGGAAGTATACATAGACGACATGATCACAAAGTCTGTGAGGGCTTCCGACTATGCTAATCACCTGGAAGATACCTTCTCCTATTTGAGAAGGTATAATATGAGGTTGAATCCCGAGAAATACTCATTCAGAGTCAGAGCGGGAAAGTTCCTCGGGTATATAGTCAGTGAGAGAGGCATAAAAGCCAACCCCCAAAAGGTCCAGGCCATCTTTGATCTGAGGCCCCCAACCACAATAAAGGAGCTACAAAGTCTGACCGGGAAATTAGCAGCCTTGAGTAGATTCGTGTCGAAAGCTACAGACAAATGCTTCCCTTTCTTTCAGATGATGAGGAAGGGGAAGAGATTGGAGTGGGATGAAAACTGTGGTCGGAGATTCCGAGAGCTAAAAGAATATTTAGCGCATGTTCCCCACCTCGTGAGCCCCGAGAAGGAGGATACTTTGCAATTATACCTGGCAGTCGGAGAACACTCTATCAGCTCTGTCCTGATAAAGGAGGATGAAGAAAAAGTACAGAGACTCGTGTACTATACCAGCAAGTCACTACTAGATGTCGAGACAAGATATACCCCACATGAGAAGTTCGCTCTTTCACTTGTTGTAGCTGCCAGGAAGCTACGCCCCTACTTCCAGGCTCACCGTGTAGTTGTGATAACGGACCAACCCCTAAGGCAAATCCTTCACAAACCCGATTTGTCGGGAAGGCTGGTGAAGTGGTCGGTTGAGTTGAGCGAGTATGATATTGAGTACAAGCCCCGAAGGGCTATCAAGTGGCAAGCATTAGCAGACTTTGTGGCAGAACTTATTATCTCAGATCAGCTGGCTGTACTGCAGGTCTTGGGCATTAGCAATAGTCGGGACGAGAGCAGCGGCCTCAACCCCCTGACCACAGGTGGGACATAACGAATGTATGTTAACGGGGCATCGAACATACAAGGGGGAGGAGCAAGAATAATTTTGAGAAAGCCCGGTGGGGAGGAAGTCATGTACTCCCTGCGGTTTGACTTTAAAGTGACCAACAACGAGGCCGAGTATGAGGCGTTGATTAATGAAATGAAACTGGCAAAGGCTTTGGGGGCCTGAAATTTTATCATATATAACGATTTTCAGTTATTCGCCAATCAGTTGAATGAGCAATTCCATGCTCAGAAAGACAACATACAAGCCTATCTGATACAAGCCAAGAAATCAATGGAGGCCTTTTAGAGCGTCACTGTTGAACAACTCCCCCAAGCAGAAAATTTTAGGGCGGATTCTTTGGCTAAGTTTGCTTCGGTGTTTAAGGGGAAGTCTCTCGCTACAGTGCCAATCGAACTTCTGATGCAAAGGAGCGTGGACCTGAAAGAAGATCTTGTTGCAGCTCTACAAGAGACCTCCGACCCGACGTGGATGAGGGTGCTGAAAGCATACATTCAGCATGGAGAGCTCCCGACTGATCGAAATGAAGCCCCCCTTTCTATTAGCCTTCGGGTGTGAGGCTATGATTTCGATGGATATCAACATCCCGACTCTTCGGGTGCAAGACTACACAAAAGAGAGAAATGAGACTAGTCGAAGATTGGAGTTGAATCTGGTGGACGAAAAGAGAGACGAGGCCGCGATTTGGGTATCCACGCATCAACAGAGGGTATCCCGATATTACAATCAGAAGGTTAAGCATCAAACCTTTCATAGAAGAGACTTTGTCCTCCGAAGGGTGACTCTTAACACCAAGGTCCCGGGTGAAAGGGTATTTGGAACCAATTGGGAAGGGCCATACAAGGTCGTTCAGATACTCAGACCTAGGGTCTACAGATTAGAGACCCCGAGTGGCACTCCAGTAAAAAAGCCATGGAACGCAGACCGATTGAAGATTTACTACCCATGACCCGATCCTCTTAGCAATAGATCCCCCGATCCTACGACCAGCGTAGAGCCTGCCTGCTCCATAAAAAGCACGCGTTAAGCCCACCAGCTCTGTGGCAAGTACACGCTGAGCCCCTCTCGAGTACTCTGTCAGGGTCTAACCCCGATAGTTGAAACTAGCCCAATCTCTTATAAGAAGACCTTGAGCCAACGGGACCGCACTGTCTCCGAGCCAAGGATATTTATTATGAAACCATTTTATTCTAATGACGTACAAGGCCCGCTTGCTCGATGCACATATTTTAGGATAGGATATACGGACCTTTGCCCGATGTATATATTCCGGGACTGGTTATACGGACCTTTGCTCGCTGGGACTGGTTATCCGTACCTGTTTACCCGATGTGCTGGTTTCAGGACGGGTTATATCCGGAGTGGGTCAGCTATGCCTGCTTGTTCAGGAAGGGCATTTGATTCGGGATGGGCCATATGAATCTGCTTGCCCAACGTATGTATCCTGGGACGGGTCATCGATGCCTGCTTTCCCGAATGTGCGGACTCTGGGATAGGTCATATGTATCCCTTTTGCCCAATGAACCCATCCCGGGCCTGAATCTCCTATCGGGACCATATTACTCCCGAGAAGACCTTAGGCCAATGAGATCATCTTGTCTCCAAGCCAAGGGACTCTGCATCTTATCTCCAAGCCAAGGGACTCTGACATCTATGGAACCATTTTGTTCCAAGGCCACATGGACCATATTGTCCGAGGCCGGTTGCTTATTTTGATTTTGATTTTGATTTTATAGGTATTAATGTATTCGGGAAAGGCCATATGCTGACAAAGCTGTGTCACACCCATCAATAAGATGGGGATGTTTGAGAAGACTATATCATCCCGATTATACTTTTGTATCGCATCGTATCCTTTGGGACTCGCAATTGCTAATGATTTGCGGTTTGTATTTGTTATATGATTCTTTATTATGTGATTCTTGGTTTTTGTGGTCAGGTTATTAACAGGCCAGTCTGTAAATTCTTCTTTTTTGTAAATCGTTTTTCGGCTTTAATATTAAATGAAAGTGGTATATTTATGTCTTCACTGAATCAAAGGCAGTTTGCTCGACTGTATGTTAATCCGAAGGGAATGTCTCGGACATACTATCCACATGTACTTCTCAAATTATAAATTTCCTAAGTTATTTGCTCGAAATTATATCCGGATATGCCCGAGCTATGTATGTATATACTATTCTGGGCGATCTCTTCAAAGAGAATATCTTCTAAGATACACGCTCGGGATATGTCTCCTAATATACTTATGATACGCGCTTATGAATTACCTTGGCCATCGTATTATGAATTTACTTGAGTCCCATGTTCGGATGTTTTTCTCAAATGGACAGATTCTCTATACTTCTGGAATTTACTTAAGTCCCATGTTCGGATGTTTTTTTCGAATGGGCAGATTCTCTATACTTCTGGAATTTACTTAAGTCCCATGTTCGGATGTTTTCCTTAAATGAGCAGATTCTCTATACTTTCGAAATTTACTTAAGTCCCATGTTCGGATGTTTTCCCCGAATGGGTAGATTCTTTGTGCTTCTGGAATTTACTTAAGTCCCATGTTCGGATATTTTCCCCGAATGAGCAGATTCTCTATGCTTCTGAAATTTACTTAAGTCCCATGTTCGGATGTTTTCCCCGAATGGGCAGATTCTCTGTGCTTTCGAAGTTTACTTAAGTCCCATGTTCGGATGTTTTTCCCGAATGGGAAGATTCTCCATACTTTCGAAATTTACTTAAGTCCTATGTTCGAATGTTTTCCCCGAATAGACAGATTCTCTATACTTTTGGAATTTACTTAAGTCCTATGTTCTGATATTTTTCCCGAATGGCTAGATTCTCTATACTTTTGAAATTTACTTAAGTCTCATGTTCGGATGTTTTTCCCGAATTGGCAGATTCTTTGTGCTTCCGGAGTTTACTTAAGTCTTATGTTCAGATGTTTTCCCCGAATGAACAGATTCTCTATACTTCCGAAATTTACTTAAGTCCCATGTTCGAATGTTTTCCCCGAATGGCCAGATTCTCTATACTTCCAAAATTTACTTAAGTCCTATGTTCGGATGTTTTTCCCGAATGGGTAGATTCTTTGTGCTTTCGGAGTTTACTTAAGTCCCATGTTCGGATGTTTTCCCCGAATGGGCAGATTCTCTATTTACTCTTGGAATTTACTTAAGTCCCATGTTCGGATGTTTTCCCTGAATGGGCAGATTCTCTATACTTTTGAAATTTACTTAAGTCCCATGTTCGAATGTTTTCCCCGAATAGGCAGTTTCTCAGTGCTTCTGGAGTTTATCTAAGTCCCATGTTCGGATGTTTTACCCAAATGGGTAGGTTCTCTATATATCCGAAATTCTTTTAAGTCCTACATTCGGATGTTCTCCCCGAACGAACGGGTTCTCCATATTAAGGAATTTCCTAAGCCCTTTATTCAGATGTCTTTCCTAAGCAAGTGACTTCTTCATCGTGATATCTAGGAGTTTTCCGAGTCCTTTATTTGGACGTACTCTCCAAGTTAATGGAACCTTTGTTGGGGCGCTTGGAGTTTTTTCTAAGTCATTCATTCGGATGGTTTCCCTAGGCCAATATTCTACTCGGTCATCTGTGCCAAGCCTAATGATCTTTTTCTGAGTGATGGGCCCAAAGAAATGTTACAAAACATACCGGATTGGATGAATCAAGGCCTAAATAAAAAAGTTCTATTGATGCAATTTATTTATAGTATTCGACCCTATTGGGTCTTGTTTATATCAGCGGGGGGGTCTTGAGCGACCGAGTCTAGGATGGGGTCCGATGGAAATTGGCTCGACCTGACAGGAGTGTCAGCAGGAAATTTAGAAAGGGCAGTCTCCGAGGCAGGGATTCCTTGAGCCTTCGAGGCGGGAGTCTTTTGCGCCCGCAGGGTCGGGGTCTCTTGCTCCATCTCGGTGCCCTAGGCCCCGAAGTCGGGCACTTCTCTCCCCAACTCCTCGTAGATCCATCCAAGATCGAGGCTGGGGTATTTCTCATAGAAGGATTGGCAAGTCAGATCAATTGCCTGATTCACCGACGCCTCTCCTTCGGCTTCGAGTTTCTCCGTCAAGGCCCGGAGTCTCTCAGGCTCCCCAGCGAGCTGCACCCTCAAAATCTCCATCTCAGAATGCTGTAATTCAACTCGAGATTTTAGGCTTGCGATCTTGGGGCTACACCCTGAGTGGATGGACTCGAGGGCAGCCAGTTGAAGCTCAAGTTTTCCTTCTCTTTCAGCCATTCGGCGTCTTTGGCTTCCCATTGAGACTTCTCGGTGGCCAGAGCCGCCTCCGCCTTCTCCTGGTCCTGCAGAGCGAATTCACACTTCTTCTGGAGCTTCTTTATTTTGCTCGTCTCGTCCTTCCGAGCGTTTATCTCTTGCCTCAGTTGAAAGCAAGACTGCAATCGAAAAGAAATTTAGCAGTTGGCGTTCACATACATAAAGTAAAAACCAAAGTGTTGCACTTACTATCAGACCCCATCTGTATACAAAATTCAGAGTGTCCACACTCCCCTCTTGGCCTAGCTTGTCGACCATACCCGGGGTTATGCTCTGACCGACGTCGTTTATTAAGCTGAGGAGATGGGAAAAATGTTTCTGCTTTCGGTCGGGATGTCATCCATCATCAACTCAGCAATCTTGGTGACCCCGTATAAATCATCAGAACTGGATTTCGGGGTGCCCGACCCCTCAATTCTTATGTGTTTGGTGGCAGGGCCCATCGAGGGATCTTCTTAGGGCCTTTTCTATCCCTTGCCCGATGGCGGCTTCTCCATCATAACCCCTTTGCCCTTGTCCATAATGGACACGGACTCGGAGTCAGAGTCCGAGGGCCCTTGGCTCCTCCTCCTAAGTATTAACTCCTCCCGACCTTGCTGCTTCCCGAAAGGAGGAGTTTGCTGCGGGGTAGCACCGATGGAGGTCTCAGCGGGTTTCTTTTTGGCCAGCTTGCTAAGGGAGGCCAGGGCAGGCATCTTTCCTATAGACATTTTGGACTCTGCAAG